>RJWJ010005817.1:0-65705 GCA_004363605.1 Indri indri
CTGGTCTATTTTAATCCTGCTCCTTCTAGAAACTAGAAGCTGTAAGGAGAGTCTTCCTGCTGACAGGTGGCTCCATAAAAGTCGTCCATCTGCTGCTAATTATGGCAGAAAGAAAATTCACACAGCCGAGTTTTCAGCGTATTTGCTAAAGATCTCCAAAGGTGTAACTGTCTTCCCAGATCACAAGGCCATTCACAGCATTACATCTATAGAGCCTGTTAATTATTTAAATAATTTGAAACCTGGGGCGGCAGGGAGCATTTAACAGAAGTCTGGCTGCGTGAGGATGGGTTTGATGGTGGATCACGGCAGAGGAATGTAATGTGTTCTCACAGCTCAGTGGAGCTGGACTCATGGGGCTTTATTTTTCCTCTCACTGTTCTTTCTTTCCAAGGGAAACTTGGACAGGGGCAGAATTAGCTGTATTGAAGACTCCATTGCTCTGATTCCCGAACTCCAGTTCATCTCTCTCTCTTTCCTTCATGGTTTCATCTGTAAAACGGGTATAATCCCTCAATGGTCTAACTCAGACAGCTATTGTGATCTTGAAATAGGATAACTTATTAGAAAATTCCATAAATAGAGTAATATACTATGTAAATTTCTTTTTTTTTTTCTTTCCGAGACAGGGTCTCACCCTGTCACCCGGGCTAGAGTGCAGTGGCGCCATCATGCTCATTGCAATCTCAAACTCCTGGGCTCAAGCTATCCTCTTGCCTTGGCCTCCCATATATAGAAATGATTAAGCCTGATATGATGATGAAATAATTTAATAACGGAAGAAAGATATTTTTCGCTTCCCTGCAGTTTTCTTTCCCTTCTCCCATACAGATACCAGTAGAATTTAAAAGTTGCTTCCTGATCTGTGTTCTTATAGAATTATATATATATGTGTGTGTGTATATATATCTATATATATATTTATCTTTTATGTATTCTGCAATAATAGGCTTACATTATATTTTAGTAATTGGTTTATGGTTCTGTCTCCCTCTGCTAGACTGAGAGTGATTTGAGGATGGGAACAATATCTCATTCATATTTGTGCCCCCAGTGCCTAGCAGAGGCTGCTGCATAGATGTTCAATATATGTTAAATGTAAGAGCCTCAACATTAAGCAAATGAAACAAAGGTGATTTTACTTTATGATGAAATCATGTTCAATAATAACCTTAATAAGTGGCACTGAATCTGTCAAATTCAATCGTTTCTGACATATTTGATGATTTTTGTGCGAGTGGTTCGAATTCTATAAAATCCATCACAAAAAGACATGTGGCTCCGAGTTAAGTGTGATGAACTGGAACCTCCCTGATTTGTGCCCTAGATTCTGTCCTTGGGCATTACACTGTACCCTACATAAGACTCTAGTTTGCAGGTATAAAGTGAAAGTAGGATGGGGTTAACTAGATGACTCAATTTCCATCAAACATGATAGCTATAACTTGGAAGTCAGAAATTGGTCCCTAGTTGAGTGATTTGTGGAGAATATATGGAAAATACACATATAAAATGAAGTCATTGTACATGAAAATGATAGAATAATGAGACAATGGTGAGGCCAAAGGATAAGGGTCCATCTCATAAGGCAAAAGCAGTGCTAGGTCACCCTGACTCCATCTGGCCCAATTGTTGCATTATATTTGGCTGTTCTTTTACCCACATAATATTGTTGGAATATAGTTCATATGGTTTTCTGTATATTCAGGTCCTCATGGAAGGCAGGTTAGAAAAATAAGTTCTGATAAAAATGATATAAATCAGATAGCCTAAAACAATGAAGAAGTCTAAAAAAGGATTGGAAAAGAATTGGCTGGGATAGCAAAAATATTTTTATTCCAAAATGTCCTATTAGATAAATCTGGTTGCATTTGCTGTTGATTTTATTTTTAAAATGTTTTATTCCGCTTCTGTTCTTTGCATACGTTCTACTTCTGGTTGTTCAATTCCTCTATTCTTTGTAATGCTACCTGCACACTGAGGCGGCAAAGTGGGCACTAGATTGGAATAGGCCTCTTGAACCCTCATATTGTTCACATCTTGGTTTTGAACCAATCGCCTCACTCACTTTGCCTTTGATGCCTCCTGGCCTGGTCTTATAAGCTTCTTGCTTCATGACCCAGTCCCTTGACACTGGGCCTCACTTGGCTTCACTTCTCTGGCTGTAGTTCTTGGGTTTTCTGCTTCGTCTCTCCCTCTAGTTGTGCAGCTCTCAAGCCTGCCAGGTAACCTCTCCTTGCCTGGCTTGGCCTGTGAAAGCATCACCTCTCTTCTGGTCCTTCTGGCCCCGTGAGTAGGACTTGGCAAGATACCAGGTAGATAAGCTCATGTTATGGGAGCTATTGATTATAGCCAAAATTCTGTGAGTCTTCCTCCAATCTCTCCCACCTTCCACAATTGTCTCCATTCTCCGCTGTACTGTTTGATAAGCTCCCACGGCAGGACTTTCCAAAATCTGCTTGTGATCAAAGCTTTAAGTATTTGGTTGTAAGAGACATTGTTGTAGCTCTTTCTTCTTCCTTTCCCTATAACTAATAGTAAGACTTCAGGAAAATAAAAAGGGGCTTCTATTTGGGAAAAGTTGGAGGATCTTTGACTCACAATTTGTATAACAGGAACTAACACATATTACATATTGTTACATGATGTTCTGTGTTGATTGACATTGTCTCCCTAAATGGGTGGTTAATTCCTTAGAAGGAGAGTACTTTTCTCTTGTCTCTCTCTCTCAATCTCTCTCTCCATCTCTCAAGTTTAACACAGTGCCCTCACATACTATAGGACCATTAAGTATTAACTATGAAAGTCACCATAGTCTATCCACTAACTCATGCTTGAATGTTACTGGTGCTGCCAAACAGCTGCTAAGAGTCATACACCTCTATCTCCTCATTTCTTTTCCTATGTAAACCAAAGCCAGTGAGTTTATACTTTGGGTTTTTAAGAAGGGTTATTGGTTAGAGTATGTCAATAACCCTAATATGGTATAATGATGGCCTATGTAGTCTCAAATAAATAGTTATTTTGGGGTGACTTTGTATTTTAGCAAAGATTATTTCTGTGATTCAGTGAAGTACATACACAAAACATTTTTGGTAATTATTTTTTTAACACTCCAGTGCATGGCTTGATGTTTTGAGAAAATACCTTCATTGTCACTACTATGCGGAGCTTTTGCCAAGGTACATTTTGCTTTGCTAGTGTAGAAATGGCCTTTCTGTGGCCATTAAGGATTTCTTGGCAATCCTGAATCGAAATGTCCTTGCCAGAACCTAATTTGGGGAATTGCATTTTTTTCCCACTAATTAACTCCATTGTTTCAGTTAGGAAAGAACTATTCCTTCCAGCCCAGAACACTGCCTCTGTACAGGAAGATGGCTTTGAAATGCTTTCACAATGAATGCAAGGATTTGGTGTACCAAGCTCACCCAGCACCCCCTGTGGCCACATTTTCAAGATGGCTGACCCTGTTTTTGAGGGTCAGTATGTTGGAATCAAAGGGTTACATAGAGTGGGAAGTTACATCAAAAATGCCCAGAGGAAGCTAACACGATGCTTATTGTCCTCATCTTATAGATGAAAGCTCATTGAAGTCAAGTATCTTGTCCAAGCTCATCACAGTTAGAAAGTGTAAGAATCAAGATTAGAATATAGGGCCAGGTGCGGTGGCTCATGCCTGTAATCCGAGCACTTTGGGAAGCCACTGTTGGGAGGATCACTTGAGGCCAGGAGTTTGACATGAGCCTGGGCAACATAGCAAGGCCCTGTCTCTAAAAAAAAAAAATTAATTAGCCAGGTGTGGTGGCCTGTGCCTGCAGTCCCAGCTACTCAGGAGACTAGGGCAGGAGAACCAGTTGAGACCAGGAGTTCAAGGCTGCAGTGAGCTATGATTGTGATACTACATTCCAGCCTGAGCAGCAGAATGACACCCTGTTTCAAAAAAAAAAAAAAAATTGATTAGAATATAGGTCTCTTTTCTCCTGGGCAGAATAGTTTTAACTGGCTCAAGTGGATCTCACATCCTTGGAATTGATCTCCTTAGAAGTGTGGCAACTGAGTTAATCAGTCATAAATTCTAAAAGTCATATCTGCCACTTGACTCTCGTGGTACATGGCTGAAGAGATACTTTTCACCTACAGTATAAAGCATAGTCAGCAGTCTGTGATCTTTGGCTAGGAAATCTAAAATCACTTCCTCTCTATTAATGCAAATTATTATAATTAACATCTGATGTATTTAATTGCTATTTGTAAAAACTACTTTCTATCTGCAGTAAGCTTTGGAAAAATAGCTATAAATATTTTGGTGGCTTGTGACAGTAAACTAATTGCAGTACTGACTTAAGAATGATTTAGAACCTTGTTAATCTGTTGGCGTATTTTCCCGAGTGACTTTGCCCCCTTGAACCAGGAAAAAAAAAGAAGTCACCAAAGACACCTTTGCCTTTGACAGATGCTCCTCATTTGTTATCCCCATGTTGAAGATTTTAATGTTCAGGGAGAATAGCAGAATGTGAAAGATACTTGTTTGGCCTTTCAGAAGAGGTTCAAGGAGCTGATGGGAGGAGGGATGTTATTAACCCACCTGTTTCTATTCTCGTAAGAGTTCCTGTCTCACTTTGCCCATGGACTGTTAACTAAGCATAAGACATGCGATCCAGGGCCAGACACATGTTCTCCCCAGCTCAAAATACTCTCTAATAGCAGCTTCAAATATCAACAACAAAAGGGTAGGAACAGAGATCAAACAACCTCTCTGAGAGCCTCATTCTATACTGTCCAACTATTAATTTATAGGGTATTGATTCCATTAAGTTCCCTGTGTTGACTCCTGTCTGTGTGAAGAAATATTTCCTTTTATGTATTTGTTCTGAATCTACACTTGTATAAACCCCATGTACTGTTCTTGAATCTGATGTCCCTGATTTAATGAGGTTGGGGGTACAACTCAAGGACGCCCGGCTGATGCTCCAGTCACTGCTGAAAGTAGTCGAAATGAGAGCACCATGTCTGGGAGACTGTTTGCTGTTGTTTCCAAAATGGCTAGTCTTTGGGGTGCTGGTAGCCAGAGAATGGAAGCAAATGTCCCCTCCCAGTGTTGTGACTTTGTGTCACCAGCATCCAACTAGCACTACTGATACTCAAATCCTTGTTCTTCCTCAGCATTTCCTTCTTAATGATTTTGGTGATTTTTTTTGGTAGCTGTACATTGATCAATATTTTTTTGAAACAATTATTTTTGAATATGATGGTTAGTTTGCGATCTGTTTTACACATTAGGAGGAAAGGAGCTTCTCATTTAAGATTTATAGATTGAGTGCTATTAAATATTTAAAATATCAGACTATACTGTAAGAACCTTGAGGGCAAGAATAATTTTATTCATGATTTTATACTTCACGGTGCCTAAGATAGTACCGAAAATATAATAGATACATGATCTAAATTCACTAAATTGAACAAAAGAAATGAATATAGCCTTTTGCAGTTATCTACAAGTTATGTAAGGAAAGATGGGGAGATGAGATTTTAGAAAAGATGGTGATGTAGTAGTGAAATATGAGGTCATTCATAGCTTCAGTGGATGGTTCATTATTTTATTCATTTAACAAACATTTACTGCTCCCCTATTTTGTTCTAGGCGTTGTGCTAAGTTGAGGGAAACTAAAATATGGTTTGAAATTCCTTTGGGGACAATTAGATTCACATTTTAAAAAAATAATTAATTTTTAATTGTGGATCAATAGAGGTATGATTTACACATAGTAACATGTATAAATATTACATGTACACCTAGATAAAGCTTTCATACTTACGTATCCTTGTAACCACTACCAGATCAAGTTACAAAATACTTTCATCCCCCAGAAATTTCCCTCATGCCCCTTTTCTATTAATTACCCCTGCTATATCAATAACCATATTCTAACTTCTACCAGCATGTATTAGTTTTCTGTTCATCAACTTCATATAAAAGGAATCATACAATGTATACTTTTTGATGTGTCTGCCTTATTTTACTTAGTATACTTTTTTTGAGATTAGTCCATGTCATTGCATGTGTCAGTAGCTTTTTCTTAAAATTGTTGTATTTCCAGAATTACTTTTTGATGCTACTTAAAATGGTATTGGGAGGACACTGGGAAAAGGCATTGGCAATGCAATAGTTTTTAGATCTCTGGAACTACCCACAAACAAACAAACAAACAACCCATCAGAGTAACTAGGATAACAAACCAAAAACCCAGGTACAATATCTGCAACAAAACTAGGTGAAAAGATATCCCAACAAGTGCCAAAACTTGAGCAGTATTAACCAGGCTACTTATACTAAGGAGGAAGCAGAGGGAAAACAGAGGGACTTTGGATGAACTGAGTAACAATCCTCAAACTGACAACAGACACTCACTGGAAAGTTCCATAGGCTGATCCAGAAAAAGCAGCCAAATCTGGAAGGGAACTGAGCAGACCAGAATTTGTGGGTAAGACTGATGTAGCTGGAAAAGTCTGGGACCTCTGTACTCTTGATACGGATCATCCCTATCTCCCTTGCAAGGTGATTCCTGCAGGGAGGAGAAACTTCTGTGAGAAGAATCCAAATTAGTTAGGTTAGGAACAATAGTGAATAAGAAAAGAGAAGAAAAAATAATAAAAAAGAGCAGAGCCAGCAGATCTCAGGAAGTACGAGAGTACATGTTTTTGAACATGTAAAAACAACATAAAAAAAAAAAGGGAGCTTTAGAGAATATAGAATATAAAAATTCTATCCTGATTTCATCTTCCCTTTCTAGTACAGAAAAACTTATTTCACTTAAAATGAGTAACAGAAAATGATTGTGGACAAATCCTAAAGAAAATTATTATAAGGAAAGCAAAAACAAAAATAAAAAACCAAGGACCAAAACAATATCCCTACAATCAAAGAAGCCAGAAAAGCTTGCTTAAAAAATAGATAAAAATTGTAAACTCATATTTCAAAATAGATATAAGAAAATAGTGGAAGCTATGAAAGAACACAAATATGCTTAGAGAAACTCAGAAATGATATGATTGAAGAAAACATAAGAAAGGTAAGGTTTGAAAAAAGATGTCTAAACTCAGAAAATAATGAAAAAAAATTTCAGAAATGAAGACTAAATGAAAAGGAAATAAGAATGAATAAGCACCACAGAAAATTTCTTAAGAGAAACAGAAGATGGAAAAGAACAGAAATAGTTAATATCAGAAAGAAATTTTAAAAGAAATAAAACATATTAGAGAGAAAGTGATACAGAAAATAGTCAGTGAAGATACAATGGATGTATAATAGGAGTCCCCAAAAAGGAAACCAAAGTACGGAGCAGAATTAATATTAAAAACTGTAATTCAATCAAACTTTCCTGAAATAAAAGGAAAACAAAAATTACACATTGAAAAGGGGCATGGGAAAATCAATTCAGAGTGGCCAAACTGGCATAAAAATAAGTCTTCTTTGAATACTTGGACAACTATACTGATATTCACGAGAGAGAGAAAAAAATAAGTTCATCATCAGTCTTTTCATAAACAGTGCTTTAACCTGAAGACAATGGAGAAACATATTTAGAATACTCAAGGACATAACTAGTGAGCCAAGGAGTTTATACCAAGCCAAAGTGATCTTCAAGTATAAAAGTTGTAGCAAAGTGTTACGTAGATGCAAAAACTCAGGGAACAGTGTTCTCAGGAGTCTTTCCTAAGGAATCTACCAAATGACTGAAGAGACACTGGCATAAGAACTGATGTCTAACAGCAGCAATCAGAATGTGTGAAGATGAAATTACATTTTTGCATACTTCTGTCCAGTCATGAGCTACATAACGATATTTAGGTTAATGACAGACCACGTAAGATTATAATACCATAGTTTTACTGTACCTTTTCTATGTTTGGATTCACAAATGCTTAACATTGTGTTATGATTGCATATAGTATTCAGTACAGTAACATACTGTACAGGTTTGTAGCCTGGGAGCAATAGGCTATACCATACAGCCTAGGTGTGTAGTAGGCCATGCCATCTAGGTTTGTGTAACTCTATGATGTTCTCACAAGGATCAAATTGCCTAATAACATATTTCTAAGAACATATCCCCATCATTAAGTGATGCATGGCTACATTTTCTTCTGAAAACAAAAGGCTCGCGTGCAAATGAACCTTTCAAGCAAATCTGAAATATAAGATCAAGGTATAGTCAAGAATAAAATAACAGTGTTCAAGTAGCTGAGGTACTTCAATATCCAAAATACGTCTATCATGGATGAATCTCCCTTAAAGAAACCACCAGTTGTATAAGATAAAGTTCTGTGTGCCGTGATGGAGGAATAGCCATAGGCTAGTATCTATGAATTTTTGGCTGCACTTAGCTTTTATAAGGATCCAATCACAAAACTCCTGCAAATAATTTGCAGATGATCTGTGCTGACACAGGCTATACCTTCCACAAACAATCACCTTACACAAAGTTCCCTCTGGTCACTATTTCTAGAGGTGACTATTAGCCTGTTCTGAAAAAAAATAACTAGTCATTCTGTATAATCCTGACAAGAAAGGAGACCCTTAACTAGCTGTGTTATCACATTGTGTTGGGTACAAGGTGATATGTTTAAGGTATTATTAATAGAACTGTGAGGCGTTTCTGAGCTTGGAACTTGTTACACATAGTCCTCCTGTGAATGCCTACCTGTAATCTGAATACCTGAAGCATGCACTTGACATTCCGAAGTGTGCTGCCTGGCTTTGGTTAGAAAAAGCCACACTTCCGTTGCAAAGGTACTTCCAATTTGTTAAGCACATTTGACTGAGTCAATCTGGAACTGGACAGGATTGAAGGTCTGCCTCAAGCAACTTATTCCTGTCCTTTGGCTACATTTGCTATATGTCCTCTACAGCAGATTTCTACAGGAATGGCAATTTGGGGCATTTGGAAAAGTTAAAGTGCCTTGTTGCATGTCCTTGGTCCCCAACTCCAAGGATTGTTATTGTCCCCAGATTGTATTGCTTACAGAAAGATAGGACATAGTCTTTGAAACTAATGGGCTAAATTTTGCTGAATAACATCTTGTTTTATTTATTCCAAATAAAAATAATTTTGAGATACTCTATAAATAATTTTATTGGAAACAACTTTTCTTTTGGAATTGAACTGAAATAACCATGTCAGAAGCCAACAAGCAGATGGTAAACTTTCTGTGTCTGCTGACTTAGGCAGATTTTTCTTAAAGCTGAAGAAGCGCCTCGTGCCCTAAGATCTCAATGCCTCCCTGTACCTTGCAACTGTACCAGATTTGGGTACCGTTCATTGCACTGAAAACCCGCATTAATTTCTAACCTATGTAATCTCAGTGTTATTGCCCTGTTTGATGACTGTAAACGTTTAATACCAGAAATGCTGAAATATGGACCTGAAATGATAGAAATCTATTAGATTCTGGTGTTAATGGACTGAGTGTCATTTCTGATTTTTTTTTGGGGGGGGGTTGGAATTTATTTTCTGTTTCAAGGTATTGGAGCCCTGTAAGGTCTTCCCCCCCCCCCCCCGCTTCTGAATAATTCTAGAACCATGCACTGTTTATCAAGGAACCTAAAGGTCAGTAGGTCAATATATTCGTGGCTTCAGTTTTTGTGGTTCCTGGCAGACTAGAGGTAGTTCATGACTTCCTCTGTGATTTCTACTTCCCTCTTTAGTGTTATCTTTTCCTCTCAGAGGTACTGCTTCTTCTCAAACCTCTACCTCCACAATTCAGCAGCATTTACTAAACATTCACTCTATGCCAGGCATTTTGTTAAACACATTCACTTTTCCAACTCAAACCTTATGATGTCTGACTGTTTATGGTAAGACTATTTATCCCTCCCTTTGTGAAAGATGAGGAAAACTGAAGTTTATTTAGGGAATAATATGCCTAAAGTCATAGAAAGTAAGTTGCAAATTAACAATATGGGTATTTAGGCATTGAAGACAAAACATTTGTTGTGAATCCTGAAAGGAAGCTTTACTAGCAAATCACTTACCCTAGTTCCCTATTTATTAAAAATGAAGATAATTCCTACTTTATAGGGTTGCAAGAACCAAAGAGAATGTATGTAAAGTACCTGGCACGGTGTCTGACACATAGTAAATGCTCAATGAATGGTGATTGTCATTAATTTATAAGAACACCCACATTTTTGTTTAAGTGCTTCTCATTCAATATAACATAGAGACAAGTGTTCAGGCCCTGGAGATAGAGGTTTGGATGTGAATTACATTTCCACTGCCTACTCACTCAGCATTTAATTTCTCAAAGTCTCTGCTTCATTATCTGCAAAATGGGAATAATAACAGTATCTACTTTACAGAGTTGTTGTGAAGATTAAATAGTGTCAATGAAAAAAGTGCCAGTGCCCCATAAGCACTCCATAAATGCCAGTCATTTCTGTCCTCCCTCAATATCAACCTGTTCTCAGAAAAGGATCAGACACATTCCTATATGCTAAAAAGTAAGTTCCTGAGAAGTCTTAATACTGCATTCCACCCAGATAACTTATTTGGCTCATGGTTTTAACATCTAATGGTGAATTTATAGCAATCAATAGCATCACCTGGGAAAACAGAATATCAATTTGTTAGATGTAGGGCCCAAATGTCAAATTTCAAATTCTGCAGAAAAGTCTCTCTCACAGATACAATTTGGTATTTAATCCTTTGGTTTAGGTCCAGTCCACAGAATGATACAATCTCAGCTGGGAAGATCTTAGCAGTTATCTGGTCTGGTCTCCTCACCATAAACTCCAGGTGAGCATAAGCTCTCTGTGCAAATTGATTCACTGCTGGGAACAAGCTTAAATCACCCCTCCCTTGTACCTTTCTCCACTGTCAAAAGGATTTGCCCCACTTCTCCCAGCAGAGAGCCAAAAAGCCCACAAAAAAACAAAAGAAGACCTCCCACTATTCTGCACTCCTGATTTATATATTGTTTGGGGGCAACTCTGTAGCGCTCTATGCCATTTCTTGTGTTCATGTTTAATTTCAATCTTTAACCATCACAGAATCTATGACTTGTCTTCCAAGCAGAATAGATGCTCACTGAGGACATGGCTCATGTGTTAAATTTCTTGGACTAATTATCAGCTCTTGTGTTCCATGCAGCGCTACGGGGGTACAAAGTGGTTGGTAGTAAATAAATAAATTAATAGTAAATAAATAATTGTCAAATGTGATTTTCAGGCCCCCGATCAAAGGTGGCAAATGCATTTCATCTCTCCCATCAGCACGGACCCATGGTAGAGGCCTCCTAGAGGATGCAGTACATTTGATGACCCTACTCTAAAGTTGTACATGTTCAGAAAAATGGCAGTATGTGGAATACTAGAACATTCTTGAAAGAAAAGAGGAACTGGACATCATGCCAGGCCTTGAAAGATGGGTAGAATTTTCACAGAAAGACCCATGAGTGACAATGACAATCCACATAGGGGGTGGCTGGAGAAAAGGCATTGAAAGTGTTCAGTACAGCACAGAACACTGTGCCTTGAATATGGCTGGTGCTCCATCAAAGGCAGTTAAATTAGATGCATATAGAAATGCATGTAGGAAGAGACTTCCTATTATCAGATCATTATAAATGATCTGATCAGGTTACATAAGGAGTTGGTGGAGTAGTTGGATACAAGAGGGAGGTCTCCAAAGGGACTTTGCAGGTTTTTAGGCAGTTATGGAAGATGACAGCCATCATCAGCATCAAGGGTTTCCTCTGATTTTCGCAGAAAGGTACCTAGATCTCCTTAGGAACAATGCTGCCTATAGTTGTGCAGAGTTTATGTTGTTACGTAAGTATGTGGACTTAGTTCCCACTTTCACATGTCTGAGTTTCTATTGTATGGAAGTGGTCCTGATGGGGCCAATATAGCCCAGTGGTTAAGAGCATGATCCCTGCATGTGAACAATGGCTCACGACCACTAGCAAAGTGCTTGGTCCCACTAAACCTCACTTTCCCCATCCATAGAATGGGAAAGACAATCGTGCTGATTTTCTAGGGTTGATGTGAGAGTCAAGTAAAATACAGCACATAAGTGTGCCAGGCACTGTTTGAACCACTTTATGTTTGTTAAGTCATTGAAACAACTTGACAACCCTAAGAGGTAGTTACTATTATTTTTCTAACATATGAGGAAACTAAAATGATTTGTTCATCATTATCGTTCTAGACACATTTATACAATCTTTTCTCTGATGAAGAATTCCTGCCTGTGAATCCATAGGATTCTTCTAAAAAATTTTTTGGTTGTGTCCAAACCCCTCAACACTAGAGCTTTCCATGTGGTGCTGTGGTGGCGGGCTGACAAAGAGCCTTGGTCAAGGTCAATTTCAGCTTCTATGCTATTCCCTGGACCTGAACATTCTTTATGTGCTGAGACTTATATTTTAAGAATCAGCATAATTCAACTATTACAAAGAAATTATGTAATCATAATCTCATGAGGATTTTTTTAGAGGATTTGCTTTTGTTTTAAAATGAGATAAATCTTAGAAAATTACACATTTATCCACTTCTGAGAGGATTTGCTGACCCATATCATCTTAGGCCAGCAGCCTTTATACAAAATCTCAAATATTTTCTCAGGCCTGCCACAAACGTACCAATATCACAGGGTTTGGGACTAAAAAATCCAAAAAGTCCCACTTCATTTTTCATTTTTGTATAACAGTTTTCCTCATTAGCCTAACTTCTTCTTCAGGATGACAATCAGGACGCGACAGAACAAAGCAGGAAGGGAGCTGAGGACTTATACCAATACGTGTCACTAACCTGAGCTTCATGTCCCCAGGACGCCACTTCTCCATCCAGACAAGTCTGACCTTTTGACCTCAGCCTTCATCCCAAACTTAGCATGCACAAAAAACACCCGGAGAATTTGTGAAACATAGATTCCTGGGCCCCCGAGATTCTGATTCAGTAGGTCTAGCGTGAGGCCCAAATATTTGCATATCTAACGTGCTCCCAGGGACACCACCTAGAGTTGCTCAACTCTGCACGGAGGAGCAGGCTCATTCTCACCACTACCTATTTGTCCTTGACACACCTTCTGTCATTCCTCTTCACCAATCTCGCTTTCACGCAATGACAGCCCTGTGTCTGGCGTAAGCCTTCCCTAGCCACTCTGATCTGTCTCTCTGTCTCTCTACTTAAAAAAAAAAGGCCTCTCGATTCAGTTTCAATGACATGATCTCAGCCTCAGCCATTCTCTGGTTGGAGGCAGGGGGAGAGCGTGTCCTGCTGGATGGATGGATGGATGGATGGATGGACGTGCTCTGGTCTTGAGGACTGGCACGAGTCTGTTTCCCCACCTCCTCTCCAAGCCAAAGCCCACCCCAAGGAGAATGGCCTGGGTGCCACTGGGAGTTCCAGTCCTTCCTTATCAGAGCCACCGCTCGCCAGGCCTGGGTGAAACCGGGCAGGATGAGTCCCCTACACCCCAGACCTTAGACCCGCAGGCCCACCTCCTTGCGGGAACGGCTCCCCGCTCCTCGTTGCGAAGTGCGGCGTCCTAAAAAGCCGGAGTGGGCGTGGGAAGCCCTGCTTCACCTGCACAGGCCGCGCGTCTCAGCACCGTTTCCCCAGCCCCTGGTTATTTTTACCCTCTCGGAGCTGCTTCCCATTCTTCAGGTGCTGGGCGAGGTGGCGTTCATTTGGCTTTGCTTCTGACACAAGATAAACGAGCTCGGGGCCCTGGGCGATTCACTCTGGCTGCCAGGGGGTTCCAAAATAGCAAACTATTTTTCATAACAGCAACGTGATATGAAAGGAGATGCGCCAGGTGCACTCGGATTTCCCATTGTCGTCCCGGCGCGTGGCGGAGGGAGGGGGTTCATTAAGTTTGCACTTGCGTCCGGGGGGGAAAAAGAAGGGCCGGGCTCTCCGCGCTCTCACAGTGGCCTCTTCCCCTTGGCTGGGTCAAGGTCTCTCCTCCGGAAGGAGGTCTCTCTCGCCTTGTCCTTGGGCAAGGTGGAAGTGCGGGAAAACAGCAGCCCAGGCTCTGCCCTAGAATTCCATGCCTTTTTTTTTTTCCCTTGTAGAAAGATAAGGTTAAGAATGTGACTATCTGCTGAGTATTTTTTTTTTTTTTCTAACACCAACTTGTGTGTTAAGCTAAAGAGCAAGATTTCTTAAAAGTTTCAAATATTTGACATTTTAGTTCATGGTCAATTCAGAAAATTGAAAGGGTAAACTTCTCTTTTGTTCTCTGTGTTTCCAAAGTCATAAAGGTGAAAGATCAAACTGATGTTGCCTCTTTGAGTTCCTCCCTCATTGTCTCCACTCATTAGGAAAAAAAAAAAACTGTTTTCACAGCACTATTCACTATTCAAAAGTTGGTCCCTGGCCCTCCATCTAAGAATCTCCCCTTTTCTCCCATCATGAATTATGTACATGTTTTTACGATGAAAATTATAATAAAGCAAGGAGGACTTTAATTTATATTTGCATGTATTGTGCGTTTCCTTTTGATGTTTCTCCCCCTTCAAGTTACTAGGTCTTCCTGGCTGCAGATGAACCAAAAATAAAATTGAAGTATATATAAACGATAATATGGGCTTTTCAAAATCGGGGTTAGGCTGAGGGGACAAATTTTTTTGTAAAAATATCCAGAGTCAAGGTCAGAGTATGAGGGAGCAAGTATTGTAGAAAAGCTACGTGCCCGTGAGTTGTAATTGAGTGCATCAGAACTGGGAATCTGTCTTTATAATATGTCTTAATTTAAACACTTCTTTTCCCACGGGACTGCAGAGTATGTGGTGCATGAATAAATAAATGCCACGGCTTATTTTGGAGGCCCCAATCATAATACAATTATATGCATTGCAAATTTTCATATGCTACTTTTAGTTTCTAGAATTTTTTTTTTTCAATTATTAAACTGCACTGCAGAACGAGATATACCTCAACCCAGCTGTGAGGCAGGGATGTTATTTAAACTAAATAGCAGAATCCCTTCCACTGTGAACTTGACCCATCGGAGCAATGGTGATTACATTTTACACGGAGTTGCACTAATTACTGGCCTGGCTCAACCAGCCATAGAAAGGCCAGGCTTAGAAAGACAGAGTTGTGACTCTCCCTCATTGCCTTGTCTTGCTGAGTTTTAGAGACTATTTCTCTTCTCAAATCAATGGTAGCTCCCGATGCTACCAGAGGAAAATAATACATTTTTTCCTCCTTAAGAACAGCATTTTCTTTCCTTGGGTCACTAAGATCCATTTGCTAGAACTTCTTGCAATCACACAGACCTGGGTTCGAGTCCTCTATTTTCTGCTCCTTACTTATGGACCAGCTGTGTGACCTTCAACAAGTTACTTAACCTCTCTGTGCCTCGGTTTTATCACATATAAAAAAGTGATAATAATAGTTCCTGTCTCATTGGGTTGTTGTGAGGATTGCATGAGATATTGCATATAAACAGTCCAGCAGAGCGTCCACATGATTCCAATAAATATTAGCAATTATCATGTCAAAAGCATCTCACTACAGTGCATCCACTCAGTTTGTGATTTCCCATACCAGTCAAATTAAGACATCTGGAAAACAATCAATCTTCAGACTAACCTGATTTGGCTGCTGCATTATTCTCTTTCATTTTCTCATGTTAGGAAAAACCCAGAATTTCCTAAACAGATATACCCTTCTCCCCATAAGCTGCAGTCTCATGTAGGCTAAATTTGCTGCCTTCACGTGTGTGGCCACACTATTCCTTGAAAGAACAGATGAAAAGGAACTGGGGAGCAAAGCAGAGTTTGCATTTGATCGATCGATCGATAGATTGATTGATTTTTTTGCTCTATCCAGGTACAGTGACTTGTTTTCTCTCTCCATATTTTGGATCCCAGGTGACTTCTCTTTGTCTGGAGAGCTCAAGCTGGGGCACATGAGGCCCCCAGGATACTGACGATTATAAATCATCGTTGACCTTGACCTCCCATCCACTTAAACCAAGAGCTCAGGACTTTAAACATGTTGTGAAGAGTTTACATTGGTCCACTTAGGCTGTGCCTTTAAAGTCACCTGACAGTGCTGTGTGGGAGAGATAACTGTGGCTCACAGGCCTGGTAGACAAGATAGGGCCAGCATCCTAAGGCACGTGGTGGCAGAGGCAGAGACACATGCATGGAGGTTGTGGACGAGGCTGGCATGCCAGCGACTCTGGCCAGTAGGTGGGGCCCCAGCCCATCTCCACCAGCCAGGTGCGTCTCCCTGGATGCTTCCTGCCAGCTTTCTTTGATTTTCATTTTCACTTTAGAACTTGGTTTCTCCTCCCTCTCTATTTTTGTTGCTGCAAAAGTCATTTTATGTCGCCATGCAGACTTTTTCCTTTTGTCATTCCCGCTCCACAGAGTGCCTACAACGTGCCAGACACTGATCCAGGCACTGGCGATAAGACTGGGACCCACGGGGTCTCTGTGTTTTGGGTGCTGACATTTAGAGATATTAGCCAGTGCTTCCCAAGCATCCATGTGCACGAAAATCACCTGGGAACCTTGTGAAAGTGCGGATTCCGATTCAGGAAGTCTGAGGAGGGGCTGATGATCCTGCATTCACAGGTGCCCAGGGGATGCCAGTGCTGCCCATCCAAGGCCCCTCCTTCGCACAGCAAGAATGCGGGTGTTCTGTTCCCTGTCATCCCCTAAGGGACCGGCTAATTGTCCTCATTTATGTTCGTGAAGTTTAACAACGTGACATACTTGATCTTTCCTATGAGGTCGTCAGCTTTGTTCTGTGACCCTGACCCAGGCCAGCTTTCATCCAAATATCCGAGAAGCACCAGGGGAACAGGTGGGAGGATATGAATAGATGACCCCCACGCTTTCCATTCCAGCCAAATCCTGTGTCGTATTGTGAGTGGGACCACTGAGGACCCATTGTATGCACAGGACAGCTCCTGATGTCTAGATGATAATAGGACTTTAAACATATAGAATGATACAGCCTCTCTCTGGTAACAGGGGTGCCATTTACTAATTTGCTGCTGTTAAATGACTAATTTAACTCTAGTTACTACTCAGTCATTAGGGAGTCACTTATTCACAAAGCAGAATCAGGCTAAATAAATAATAGGAAGTTAAGAAAAAAGGCAGATGAAAGTAGAGTGAGGTCAGCTTTTAATACAGGTTAGAGATTTGCTGGTGTTTAATGCAGATCCTCATTTAGAGCCTAAATGCAGACTCTTCCTCTGTTTTTAAGTCCTGGTGACCCTAAATGAATAGAATCCTGTAGCAGAGAACAGCTACCTTCTCTTCTAATAAGAATCACATCCCAATAGAATGTACATTTCCAATTACTATGCAAAAACAATGGCAGAATTACTTAAAAATGTACAGGCCCCTAAGGGCTCTCTATGCTATAGTCCATGTGAATCTATCATTTGCATGCAACTATTGTGAGGAACAACTGAATCCTCCATCACAGGCTATTTAATCAAGCGAGAAGCCCTTAAATTTCCTTGCAAAGATTCGTGAGTTCTGGAGCTAAATATGCAATTGGTAATATATTCTGGCTGTCTGCACGCAGCCTTCCTTGTTTCATTCTGAATGGCATGGTGTTTGCGTTGACATTTAGATGATGGGTCATCTTGGATTTCTCCCGTTCACAGCTGGAACCTTAGTGGCATCTCCCATTAGCAATCACGGTGCTGTTTTCCCCTAGTGACTGAGCCGTTTACAAACCAAGAAGAGGAAAAATTATATATTTGGGTACTGACTGTAGAAAGAAAATAAACTAACAGCACAGTAGGAAAGGTGCTTAGGGTTACTTTCTGTGGATAACTGAAGATCAACTGGAAGTAAAGGACTGAAATGATGTGTTTCCCCGCCCTTACCTCCCAGCCCCATTGCCAAACTTGTTATTGCAGAGTTAGACGAAAATAGTCTGCAAAGACAGACTCCAGATTCAGCCACAGCCACTAATGCAATAAAATTTGAGGGAAGCAGAAAGATTTCTCTCTACAAATATCTACTTTTCTGACCTATCAAGATTCCTGGAATCCTCTCTTGATTTTACCTATCTATCTGTGCCCTTGAAGTTCCCTGTTAAGATACAAGTGTGTTTTCTGAGTGGAACGTTTTGACATTATTTAGTGATCAGCCTCGGCATTCTGGAGCGGGGCCCTGAGGAGCTAGTGGGTCTAGGGATTGCGGGGAGTCAGCCAGAAGCAATGCTTTCCAGCCATGGAGGCCCCAGCACTGAAAACACAGTGTTCCATAGCCTTCGGTATGCGACGCAGAACGGAGTTCTATGCTAGACACTGAAGGAGCTCAGGAAATTTCACCCCAAAATATGACTCCTTGGTATAAAGAATATTTTGAATTAGAGGCTCTTAGATATTAACAGGCCATTGGAAGAGGCTTGCCATCTATACGCATAACCAGACCCATCAAAAGAATAATTGACTTCCCTTCTCCTCCCTGTTATCTCAGTATATGGCAGGGAAGAAAATCAGGAATGCAATCAGGCCTGGCCCCAATCATTTTAAACATCATACCTGTCTCTCAGGTTGATTTACAAGTCAATCTATTTCCTCCATTCATTCATCCTCCCTAGCAACCATTTATTGCCCCTAACCAGAATTACCTATATTCCTTATCTCCCCCTCCCGCTAAAAGGAAAGTATAAAAATATCTGGATCCCACTGGGATACGGAGTAATCACTCCGTGATCCATGGGCATGGTACATAAACCTCTCTCTCTCATTAATCTGCCTTAACTGTGAGTTGATCTTTCAGCAAACTTTCGGGGGAAAGGGCAAGTTTCTTCTCACCCCCACAACAGTAGAGGAAGCAAGTTCAACTCAGTTTTGTGTTTTTTTGTGATAATAAAAACCATGAAATCTACCATGTTAAATTTGTAAATGTAGAGTACAGTATTGTTAACTGTAAGAACAATGTTGTATGGCAGATCTCTAGAACTTTTTCATCTTGCATGGCTAAAACTCGGTACCCACTGAACAGCTACTTCCGCTTTCTCCCTTCCCCAGCCCCAGGAAACCGCCATTCAACTCTTTGTTGCTGTGAGTTCGACGACTGTAGATACCTCATGCAAGTAGAGTCACACAGTATGTGTCCTTCTGTAACTGGCTTATTTTACTTAGCATAATGTCCTCAAGCTTCATCCACGCCGTAGCATATGACAGAATCTCCTTATTTTATTTCATTTTTATTTTTTTATTTCAGGAAATTATGGGGGTTTAAACATTTTGGTTACATGTTATGACTTTGCCACATCCCAACCATGAGAATCTCCTTTTTTTTTTTAATGGCCGAATAGTATTATCTATATACCACATTTTCTTTCTCTACTCATCCATCGATGGACATTTGGTTATTTCCACCTCTTGGTTTTTGTGAATAACATAGCAATGAACATGGGAGTACAAATGTCTCTTTGAGATCCTGATTTCAATTAATTTGAATAAACACCCATAACTGGGATTGCTGGATCCTGTGGTAGTTTTATTTGTAATTTTTTGGTGGAAACTTCAGCTGTTTTCTATAGTAGCTGTACCATTTTATATTCCCACTAACAGTGCACAAAGGTTCCAATTTCTGCACATCTTTGCCAACACTTATTTTCTACTTGTTTGATAATGGTCATCATAATAGGTGTGAGGTGATACCTCATTGTGGTTTTGATTTGCGTTTCCCTGATAATTAATGATGCTGAGCAGCTTTTCATATACCTGTTGGCCATTTGTATGTCTTCTTTGGAGAAATGTCTGTTCAAGTCTTTTGCCCATTTTTTGATCAGTTGTTTGTTTTTACAAACAAATCATAGGTTGCAGGACTTTTTTATATATTTTGGATGTTAAACCCTTATCGGATATATTAATTGCAAATATTTTCTCCCATTCTGTAGGTTCTCTTTATTCTGTTGATTGCTTCCTGTGCTGGGCAGAACGAAGCTTTTGAATTTGATACAGTCCCACTCATCTGTTTTTGCTTTTATTGCCTGTACTTTTGTTGTCATATCCAAGAAGTTATTTCCAAACCAATGTTAGGAAAGTTTTATGTTTTCCTCTAGGAATTTTATTATTTCAAGTCTTATGTTTAAGTCCTTAATCAACTTTGAGTTGATTTTTGTGAATGGTATGAGGTAAGACAATTTCATTCTTTTGCATATGGATAGCCAGTTTTCCCAATACCATTCGTTTGAAGAGACTGTCTTTTTCCCAGTATGTACTTTTGGCACCTTTGTCAAAGATCAGCTTACTGTATATCTGTGGGCTTACTTCTAGGCTCTCCATTTTGTTCTATTGGTCTGTATGTCTGTCTTTATGTCAGTACCATACTGTTTTGATTACTGTAGCTTTGAAATATGTTTCAAAATTAGCAAGTATGAGGCTTCCAGCTTTGCTCTTTCTCAAGATTGTTTTGGCTGTTCTGGATCTTTTGTGGATATGAGTATGAATATTAGGATTTTTTTTCTATTTCTGTAGGAAATACTATTGGGATTTTGATAGGAATTGCATTGAATCTGTAGATCACTTTGAGTAGTATGGACATTTAAAAAAATATACGTCTTCTAATTCATGAACACAAGATGTCTTTCTATCTGTTTGTGTCTTCTTTAATTTCTTTCAGCAATGTTTTGTAGTTTTCAGTGTACAAGAGTTTCACCTAATTGGTTAAGTTTATTCCTAAGTATTTTATTCTTTTTGATGCTTTTATAAATGGCATTGTTTTCTTAATTTTTTGGATTGTTCATTGTTAGTGTATAAAAATATAACTGATTTTTGTATGTTTTGTATCCTACAACTTTATTGAATTTATTAGTTCTACCGTTTTCTTGTTTTTGTTTTTTGTGGAATCGTTAGGGTTTTTTACATATGAGATCATGTTATCTTTGAACAGACATAATTTTACTTCTTCCTTTCTGACTTGATGCTTTTATTTCTTTTCCTGCACTAATTGCTCTGGATAGGATTTCCAGTACTATGTTGAATTGAAGTGGCAAGAGTGGGCATCTTTGTCTTGTTACTGATCTTAGAGGAAAGACATTTGGTTTTTCACTTTTGAGTGTGATATTAGCTTTGAGCTTTTCGTATCTGGACTTTATTATTAATATATTGAAGTAATTTCCTTCTATTCCTAGTTTGTTAATTGTTTTTATCATGACAGTGTATTGAATTTCATCAAATGCTTGTTGTCATCTATTGATATGACACGCTTTTTATCCTGTCTTCTGTGAATGTAGTATATAACATTGATTGTTTTTGTATGTTAAACCATCCTTGAATCCTAGAGATAAATCCCACTTGGTTGTGCTATATGATCCTTTTCATGTGCCGTTGAATTCAGTTTGCTGGTATTTTGTTGAGGATTTTGCGTTATTATTTATCAGGGACATTGACCTATAATTTTCTTTTCTCGTAGTGTCTTTTTTCTGGATTTGACATGACATTAATACTGCCTCATAAAATAAGTTTGGAAATGTTTCCTCCTCTCTAATTTTTTTGGAAGAGTTTGAAAAGGATTAACATTAATTCTTCTTTAAATGTTTGATAGAATTCACCAGTAAAATCATCAAGTCCTGGCCTTTTCTTTGTTGCAAGGTTTTCAATTATTAATTCGATTTCCTTACTTATTATTGGTCTGCTTAGATTTTATATTTCTTCCTAAGTCAGTCCTCGTATGTTGTATGTTTTCAGGAATTTATGCATTTCTCCTAGGTTATCCAATCTTTTGGTGTGTATTTCTTGTAATTCCTTTAATTTCTGTGGTATCAGTTGTAATGTTTCCTCTTTCATTTCTGATCATATTTGAGTATTATCTCTTTTCTTCTTAGTTAATCCAGCTAAAGATATTATTTTCTTGATCTTTTAAAAAACAGCTCTTAGCTTTTTTGATTTTTCTATTGTTTTTCTATTCTGTATTTCATTTATTTCTGCTTTAATCTTAATTATTTCCTTCCTTCTACTAACTTTGGGCTCAATTTGTTCTTCTTTTTCTATTTCCTTGAGGTTTAAAGGTACTTTGTTTAAGACCTTTTTTCTTTTTTAATGTAGGTATTTGCTATAGCCTGAATATTTGTGTCTCCTTAAAATCCATATGTTGAAACCTAATCCCCAACGTGATTATATGTGGAGGTGGGGGTCTTTGGGATATGATTAGGTCATCCAGATAGAGCTGCATAGATGGGATTAGTATCCATACAAAAGAGGCTCCAGATAGCTTCCTAGATCCCTCCACCATGCAGGGTTATGGTGAAAAGATAGCCATCTATGAATCAGAAAGTGGACCCACCAGACACTGCATGTGCTGGTGCCTTGATTTTGGATATTCCAGCCTCCAAAACTGTGAGATATAAATTTCTGTTGTTTATAAGCCACCAGTTCATGGTATTTTTGTTACAGCAGCCCAAATGGATGCAGACAGTGTTTATTGCTATAAATTGGCCTCTTACTACTGTTTTTGCTACGTCCCATATACTTTAGTATGTTTTGTTTTCATTTTTGTCTCAAGATGTTTTCTAATTTCCCTTTTGTCTTCTTTGACTCATTGGTTGTTCCAGAATGTGTTGTTTAATTTCCACATATTTATGAATTTTCTAATTTTTCTTCTACCATTAATTTCCAGTTTAATTCCATTGTGGTCAGAAAATATACCTGGCATGATTTCAATGTTCTTAAATTTGTTAAGACTTGTTTTGTAACTTAACATGTGATCTATCCTGAAGACTGTTCCACTTGCTCTTAAGAATGTTTATTCAATGTTCTGTATATATCTGTTAGGTCCATTTGGTCTAGTGTTGTTCAAGTCTTCTGTTTCTTTATTGATCTTCTGTCTCGATGTTCTACCCATTATTGAAAGTAGGGTATTGAAATCCCCTACTATTGTTGTGTCGCTATTTATTTCTCCCTTCCATTCTGTCAATCTTTGCTTCACATATTTGGGTACTCTGATTTGGGGTACATATGTGTCTATAATTGTTATATCTTCCTGGTGAATTGGTCCTTTTATCCTGACATAATGTTTCTCTTTGTCTCTGTTGATAGTCTTTTGATTTAAAATATATTGTATCTGATATAAGTATGGCCATCCCTGCTGCCTTTTGGTTACTACTTGCATGGAATATCTTTTTCCATCATTTCACTTTCAGCCTGTGTGTGTCATTAGGACTAAATCAAGTCTCTGTAGATAGTATATAGTTGAATTTTGTTTTTTCCTAAATTCATTCAACTACTCTATACTTTTTGATTGAATAGGTTAATCCATTTACATTTAAGATAATTATTGATAGGGAAAGACTTACTATTGCTATCTTATCACTCATCTTCTCTTTGTCATATAGCTTTTTTGTCCATTCTTTCCTCTCTCATTGTCTTCCTTTGTTTTTCTTTTTTTCAGTGACATACTTTGGCTACTTTCTCACTTCTCTGTATGTCTTCTGTAGGTTTGCTCTTCATGGTTGTTGTGGGGCTTACATAAACATCTTATAATTATAATCATCTATTTTAAGCTGGAAAAACTTAATTTCAATTGTATACAAATACTCTACATTTTTATTCTTTCCCACATTTTATGTTATTGATGTCACAAATTATGTCTTTTTAAATTGTGTGTCTATTAACATGCTTTCATAGCTATAGTTATTTTTATACTTTTGTCTTTTTAACTCTTATACCAGAATTAAAATGATTTATACATAATTATTAAAAATGATTATAAAAGTATTTATCTATGTATTTACCTTCACCTGCAAACTTTATGTGTTCTTAGGCTTATGTGTTGCTGTTTTGTTTCAACTTCCCTTCCTTTAGTAGTGCCTTGTAAGGCAATCTAGTGGTGACAAAAATCCCTCAGTTTTTGTTTATCTGGGAAAAGCTTTATTTCTCCCTCATTTTTGAAGGATAGTTTTGCTGGATACTGATAGATAAATATTTTCTATCACCTTGTTGATATTTCCATTTTTTCATGCATAGTTTTCTTGAGCTCATAGAGCATTTTTATGATGATTATTTCAATTTCTTTTTCAGGTAATTTATATACCTGTGTTTCTTTAGGATGTTTCTGCAGATTTATTTTGTTCCTTTCTTTTGGCTATGTTTCCCTTTTTCTTCATATATCTCCTAACTTTGTGTTGGGATCTGAACACTTGAATATCTCTCTCTCAGTCTTTATGGATATGCTTTGTGCAAAGGAAGACCTTTACCATTCAGCCTAGCTAGAGTTTCTGGGGACCTCTGAATCTTTTTAGGAGGTGAATGTGATTTTTCTGGGCATGTACATGCAATTTCTCCATTAGAAAGGCTTGCCTGTTTCTTTTCCACGGACTCATAAGCTCTTGCTCCCTCTGGTATCTGTCTACAGATCTGCAAGTTCTCTGGATCGAAAGCAGTAAGCCACCCAACTCTCCTTTGTTCTCAGCAGCTACGAAGCATCCAAACTGTGGTGGTTCCATCAGAATTTTGAGTGAAGTGAGACAGAAACCATTCCCTTGGATGACCCTCTAGGATGTTGCATGCAAGCTTTACTCTTCTCTTTCCCTGAAGAGGGAAAAGTCACAGCTGGGGCATTATTTCCCAGCACTAAGTTGTGCCAGCTTGGGCAGGGGCTGATGTGGATAATGTGAAATTGCTATTCTTATCTATTTCAGCATGGCTGTACTCAGTTTGTGATTTACTGAGGCACTGCAACTTCTTGACTCGATTCTGAAATTCTCATAAGGGTATTTTAGTTTACATATTATTGTTAAATCAGTGTTTCTTTGAAGGAATGAGCTGGGACTTCCTATTCCATCATCTTGCTGATGTCACTTTCCTCAAACTCAGTTTTGATTTTTGTCTGTGATCACAAAGTATTTCCATAGCATTCTGGTCACTGTCCCTGTTTTGTGAATGTTCTAAATTTGTGTTTGGTCTGCCTGTTGGGAAACCAAGTTCTGAGAGCCAGAAAAGTCCAGGAAGAGTCAAGGCATGGGATGGAATGTGGCTGAGCCATGGGGATAGGAGGAGAGTAGAAAGAAGGGAGTAAAGCATTTCTCCTTGAAATGTGCCTGCTTGGCAATTTCAATAAGACTAGCCTGTGTTAGTCTTTTCTTTTAGAGATGAAAAGAAGCTACCATCATTTTCCTCTTTAATCTTTCAAAGAATTTTCTATTCTTGCTCCTGCTATGTAACATCACAACTCAGTGCTAAGGCTGACCCTACAGCAGTAGCTGTCACTCTACCGATGAGTTGTGATGCTTCTTTGGTCCTATTGAGCTGGAGATGGTATTCCCTTCCATCTTTTCTGAGGTGCAGAAGAAAGAAGCGGGGATATGTGAACCAGGAGCGATCACTGTCTGCTTTACCATCTTGCTGCAGAAATGGTAGAGGCTGGCTCAATTTTCTCATTGTGTCAAGCTTTGCTTGTTTTGATAAATAAAAAATGTCTCATTTTCTAGAAATAAGATGGATTAGTGAAAATTCTTTCAGCAATAAACATCTGTGAGATATTATTATATAAATCAGCTTATTTGCATTTTATACAAGCTCTCTAAGGTAAGTCTAGTTATCAACATTTCATAAATTTGGAATTGAGGATCCAGAGAGAGTAAGTAAATTGCCCAGGGTCAGGCAACTAGAAAATTGCAGAATGGACTTGAACTCAAGTCTTCTGATATTTTCAACTGCACCCCACCTATGGGCCTATTCATATGCCTAAGTTGGAGAAACAACAGGAGCTTCAAAGGTAGAATGACTTATCTTTGTTGGCATTATCAGACATAAACACAGATCATCTGCCACTGTGATATAGGACAAGACACTCATGCCCAGCATAGAACAACTGGTGTGATGTATGCCATGGACTTAAGAGAAGAGCCAAAACTATTCTGGTGGGAATTGGAAAGAACTTAGTAATGAGAAGAGTTTATAATTTTCTTTTAGACTATTATATACAGGTTACAAGGATGAAAGCATGTTCAGACAAATCATTCTGAGAGGTTGGCTTATAGTCTAGGCCTTACAGAATAATGGCCACACATTTATATCCAACATTGTTAGGCTCCAAGATCATTCTACAGAGAGGAAACTGAAAATGACAACGGATCCCCAGAACATTTAATCACAAACTCAAGAGTTCCTAAAAATACCTGAATGGGGTTTATTGTGCTTAGACACTGTACTAAATGGTTTATAAATATTAACTCATTGAATCATCATAACAACTCTCTGAAGTAGATATTATTATTATTTTTATTTTCAGATGAAGGAACTGATGCAAAGAGAGGTTAAGATTTATAGAGATAATAAGATTTCTCTTTCTCATGACAAAATTCTCCAGAACTCTTCTTAGAGCTTTCAGATAGCACATGCACTGGAGTATATGTTCCTAAATAGCCACCACTGTTATTGGCAACTTGCTATGTAGCAGGCTCTATGCTAAATGCCTTATACAAAAATCCCTCGAGGGTTATAAATTTTTTGACAATTGGAACCTCAGGATTAGAGAAGCTTAATAACTTAACAGAAGGTCATGCTGTTAATTAGTGGCTGTGCTCAGACTAGAACCCAGGGTTGTTGGTTTTTAACATCCATGATCAATCACAACAATAAATGTTTTTCAATCCCTGGATGGATTAAAGCTACTAAGAGGAGTTGTTCTACTGACCTCTAAGCATGTTCCAGATCCTAAATTCCTCTGTAGGAGTCTAGGCAATGTCTTGGTTGCCTCTCTCACAGCAGAAATTTTGGCCATTATAAGAGAGGAGAATGGTGGCTTTGAGGAGATAAGCATCAGGATTTTCAATGAATTTTAATTCAATTCATCAATAATTATTGGTCACTGATGCTAAACTTTCATTTTATTACATATTTAAGTATTATGAAAGATAAGAGTGTGTTGTACTTGCCCTCAGGAAACTCACCATCTTATTACATTGACAACATATTTGTAGAACATATTTGATAGTATATTTGAAATAGAGAAATTAATGCAATTAAATTTTGACCACCTAAAAATGTAGCAATCTCAGTACCAGAATTGTGTGGGCCAGACAAGATTTAGAAGCTCAGATTTCCCTTTTCTGGGCAGACACCCTCACCTTCTTGCTCCTTCACCCATGAGAGACTTGTTAGGCTTTGGCATTGAGACCACCAGTCCCTTGAGTCCTCCCTGCTCTCCCACTCGATCACCCTCTTCTGGGCCCACGTCCCTTCCTTTCTGGACCCAGCATCCATCTGGTCCTGGTGGAATCCTTGCTCCCTACCCCTTCTGGCTACCAGTGATGTCCACCTCTCCTCCTTAACAACGCCCAGTCTGAGTAACCTCTATTGCCTGCTTTCTCATCCCTCATGTCTGGAAAAAGTCATGAAAATAGTGGTAAGGTGTTCCACTAAATACTGGTGGTCTATATTGCCTCAGCTGCCCTCTGGCTTGATAAATTTATTGCCAACTTCCTGCTGCATTTTCCAAAGTGACTGAACCAACCTTTGTCCAGGCTTCTCAGACTCCTCTTTCTATTTCCAGTCTCTGTAGTCTGAGCAGACTGAGACCCATCACCTTTACTGCGCAAGGTTATACAATCCGAGAGATTTCAACCTACCCCCTTTGAACATAGACTAGTTCGGTATTTTCACGGACCATCCTGGTTTCATTCCTGTGTCTGAAGAAGGAATAGCTTCATTCTTGCAGAATTCAAACTCTTCAAAATAAAGAAGCTTCAGTGGCTAGTATGAAGTATGTCTTTGGAGGAGATAGTTTTACTATGTTCTTCATTTCTCTTTCTGTCGCCTCTTCCAGCTCCCTTCCTTTAGCCTAAAATATACTTAGGCCTCCCTTTTCTTGTCCAAACAAAAAACCCTGTACTTCTCCAATCCTCTAAGTATAGGCAGACTTCTTTTAAAAACAAGTCAAAACACATTTCCTTACCAATCTCTAACTCCTCAGTCTACTGCATTTGTTGTCTACTGCTGTTATTCCATGGAAACACCACTCAGTGGCTTCCTAACGTTTAAACCTTTTACCTTGTCTCAGTCTTCATCCTGTTTGACCACCAATGGGTGTTTCTTTTGGAGGGCAGGTTCTTCTGAGTCAGCCTGGCTCTTGGGGTCCATGCTCTGGCCCCACCCTGCCTTTCCAACCATTTCTGCTAACACTTTTTTCTTCCCACCCTAGCATCCAATGTGGCTAGAGTCCTTACTGGACCCTACATAGACCCAGTACTTGTCCACCTCTTCCCCTTTCCTCAAGTGAACCTTAAATTTAGAACTTACTTCTTCCTACTTTATCTCTATCTGTCAAAGCCCCATCTGTCCTTCAGTGCCCTTGTCAAATGGCACCTGTTCCAGACAGCTGCCTATGATTTCCCCCAACAAGATCTCCTTTTATTTTCTTCTACTCTCCTCCACAGCATTGTGTTCATATCTCTGTTGTGGCACTTTGTACTTCTGCCTTTTAGATATTTTTCTTTCCCTCCAAGATAGCAACCCTTAGTATCCAGGCTAACAGAGGGGTCTAATTTTTGTTATCTTTGATTAGTAAAACACCTAGAATACAGCAAGTGCTGAATAAAATCTTGGTGAGTGAATGGTTTAGTATTGTCCATGGTCAGAAAAGAAGAAATAAGCACTGGCAGACATGCCCAGTCATTTCACGGAGGAGATATCCTGAAGCACTATGTAGTCTTTGGGGGTTATAAAAATTTTGGTTGACCTTATTTCACCCCGGTCACAAGTAACTCATAAAATCTACTATATGTTGAATGTTTATGTTTCCTGAGCTGTGGGCATTGGACAAGTGCTTTTAATGCATCATTCCATTTATCCTCAAAACAACCTTTTTAGGTGAGTACTGTGATTATCCCTCTCATTTAGATTAAAACCTCATCTGTAAAATGAGTCTTAGAAAACTTGAGTAATTTTTTAGGGGCCACATAGATGAAAATGCACTGAACTATGACTCACACTCAAAGTTGAAAGGTTGAAACCAAACAAAAGTTGAAACCAAAGGTTTGTTCGGGTTAAAGCCTAATTTCTTAATGACCACATTACACCATTTCCACACTCAATTTCATTTTTCATATTTAACATATTTCATAAAGTCCAAATTTGGCATCACTAATTTGAATCTAAAACTTGAGCTCAAATGGCAGTCCCTAACCTTATGTTTGATTTGTGGTTCAAAGTTCCTCTGTGGTCTATGGAGGCACCTGTCTTTCTTGCCATACCCAAGGCTTTTTCTGTTATTACCTTAAAAAAGAAGGCTGATGTTTTCACTAAAGTCATATAGAATTTCATATTCTTAAAAAAAAAAAAACTGTTGATCTCACCTTCACAACTCATCCATGTTCTCCGTGGTCATGGTGAAGTTATGTGTTGTGTTTTATATGTTGTGTTGTTGACCTGGTGCAGAGAGGGACCTGGTCCCTTTCCTTGCTGGGGATAAATCAACACATGATAGATTATATGCCTTCAGAAATAATTACCTTACAGAGCACTGTAATCTCCAATGTATAAGTTCATTGATAGGAGAAAAAAATCTGCCTTCCCAAGGTTATTTTACTTCTTACTGTATTGTGGAGTGAATACCATTGTCTATTTTTCAATAGGCAATATTTTTCAGTGGATTAGGCTTAACTAGATTATAGAACAGGAAGCTCTTGAACAAACAGAGATAGTAGCTGATTTAATATTGTCTGCCATTTCATAATTATTCAGTAATTTCTGGGTGTAAAATGCATGAGTTACTGTAAGTTATACAATGTATTTGATACCTTGGGACATTAACTCCATGGGCAGACCTTAAACACAATACTTTCTTCACACTAATATGGAAATAAAAAGGAGTCAAGTATAGTAAAAATGTTGTCTTTTTGTCTTGCTTTTAAAACTAACCTCTTAGGAGTTTTCCATAATCCCAACATGTTCAAACATGGTATTATTAAAATCTCTTTTAGGGTTCATTGTAACCTCTCAGTCTTCACTTACTGAAAAGTTACTCTTAAAAGACTGGCCTTTATCAAAAAGTCCCAAAACAATAAATGTTGGCGTGGATATGGAGAGATAGGAACACTCATACACTGCTGGTGGGACTGCAAACTCGTCTAACCTCTGTGGAAAGCAATATGGAGATACCTTAAAGAGATACAAGTAGAGTTACCATTTGATCCAGCAATCCTATTACTGGGCATCTACCCAAAGGAACAAAAGTCGCTCTATGAAAAAGACACCTGCACCCGAATGTTTATAGCAGCACAATTCACAATTGCAAAGATGTGGAAACAGCCCAAGTGTCCATCAATACATGAGTGGATTAATAAAATGTGGTATATGTATACCATGGAGTACTATTCAGCTTTAAGAAACAATGGTGATATAGCACCTCTTGTATTCTCCTGGAAAGAGCTGGAACACATTCTACTAAGTGAAGTATCCCAAGAATGGAAAAACAAGCACCGCATGTACTCACCATCAAATTGGTATTAACCGATCAATACGTAAGTGCACATATAGGAGTAACATTTATTGGATGTCTGGCCAGGGGGGAGGGGGAAGGGGGGTGGAGGGGACAGGTATATGCATACACAAAGATTGTGATGCGCACCATCCAGGGGATGGACATGCTTGAAGCTTGGACTCAGGAGGGGAGAGGGGGCAAGGGCAACATAGGCAACCTAAACATCTGTACCCCCATAATATGTTGAAATAAAAAAAAAGTAATTGTGTCCTTAATATTTCCTAACCAAGAAATAAATTTTGGTGATTTTAATCTAGCAATCTAATTTCCTAGAGTTACTAGTAATAACACTTCTTGTTACATAGATATAGAGTGAATTAAGGGGCAAATGGGTGAAACATTCTAAGGTTCTTGGAGGTTGCTCTAAACATGGAGATGTGTATATCTTCATCACTTGTAGAACTAAAAATATCTAAACATCGTTCTGACCCTAGCAACCGGAAGTTTCTAGGAGAAGCCCCTTGAGGTATATACATTCCTTCCTCCCTTCTCTTCACTTTGTCAATAATCAGGCATCTTTGAAGAAACTAGGTGATGTCAGGATTGGGCTTAGATGACTTAGATTGGCTGGAAGACAGAGTAAGACCAGCTCTGTAGTCTAATAAATTTCCAACTTAGTCCTGGAGATAAGATACAAACATAACTAACATGCGTGTTATGAATCTGACCAACATATAAATGACAAATATGGTCTAGACCAAGGGTAAGTAAACTATAATCCGTGGCCCGAATCTGACCTGCTGCTTGTTTTTATAAATGCAGTTATATTGGAACACAGCCACACTCTTTCGTTTACTTGTTGTCTATGGCTGTTTTTGCATGACATCACAGAGTTGAACAGTTGCAACAAAAACCATATGGCCCACAAAACCTAAAATATGTGCTATTGTGTGCCCTTTACAGGAAAAGCATGCTGACTCCTGGTCTAGACTTCACTGAGGAAGGCTTTATAGGAAAAGAGTCTAGAGTTAAAGGTGTTACCGTTGCTGGACATTTCTGCTTGGTTTTGCATTAGGTCGTCAAGAGGTGTGGGTTCCAATCCTAAGGCTATCGCTTACTTACTAGATGCAAGACTTTGAGCAAATGTGATTTAGGTCATTTGCGCTTTGAAATCACAAGGCAATTTTTTAACATCTAAGTATGTGTTTTGAGAGAACTCAAAGAGAGCATTTACTACACCAAAATAAGCATCAATGTTTGTGACTGTGGCCATAAGAAACTATAATATGTTGTGGACAGGCCATCTGGGCAGGGGATGGGGCTGAGGGCAGAAGTTAGGATTTTTCTTTTAGGGCTGTGGTAGATACATAGGGATTTTAATTTAAAAACGGCTTCTGAGTGAACCGGTAAACTGAGAAGATTTTTCATACAAAAGAAAATTTTACACACATTCTAACAACTCAATATTATCGATGGTTAAACAATATTAATGGAGAAGCCAAACTGAGGTGGAAAAAGTAATCATTGTTCTGATAAAAGCTAAATTATGCCTACTATCCCTTTGAAGAAGGAAATTCCCTCTAAATTTTATAGTCCCCTCCTCTTTTGATTTGAAAGTTCTTTTAAAAACATTTCTAGCAACTGTAGTGTATGACCCTTGCAACACATCATTTATCTAGGGAATAACATTCCTTTTAATATCATTTCACTCAGGAAGCAAGTCTTAAACCCACATTTTCTGATCCACTTAGTTGATAATATTCTTCTAAAAAATTTTCTGGCTGGCAAAAGAAAGATAATTTAATTTGAAGAGATTAGATATATTGCTTGAAATGCAAGTCCCCCAGAATTTGACAGCAGAACAAGACCAGTGAACAGAAAACTCATCTCGCCTCCTTGTTAATACAGGCGTCAGGGAATTTATAAGTTCGGCCGTCAGTCTTTGCTCCGCGGAGTAACGTCAATATCACTGATTCTTAAAAGCTGACATTCATTAAAAGCACCCAGTGTGGATGTGCAGAAGGATTTTTGACAAATCATCCAAGTGTCACCATTCTGTACAGGATTATAGAGTGATGCTTTTCGGCTTTGAGCTCTTTCTTTAAACTGAATGGATCTTGTCTTCATAGAGCACATGAAAGGTTGGGTTGCTATTCTAAATGGGCTAATTTTGCTTTTTCTTGTCCCATCAAAATTACAGGGAACTTGGGAGATGTAGGGCGAGGTAACATTTTTTATTTATTTACTATGAGCCTTACTTGTCATGTAAGTCCACTCTGTCAAAATGTTATATATATATGTGTGTATCTCTCTGTGCATCATAATAACTTATGAGTTAGCTCTTATAATTTATCCCCATTTTACAGATAAAGAAACTGAGGCTGAAAGAGGTCTAGTCATTTGCCCAAGTAATAGAGCTTCATTGAAGAGAAAGTCTGAAAACTCTTTGTAGAAAATGGATCAGTGGCCCCAAAGTGCCACACACAACTGCATTGGTCAGACTGTTCTTCCCACTTCCACTTTTGTAGGAGAACTAGAAATCTTCTCAGGCTGGTTGGCTCTTCCAACTTTATCCTCTCCTCGGAAGCCTTGGGCAGAAACCCCGCAGCAGTATTTACTATTTTGAAAACAAGCACACACATGCCCCTGCCCCCAGTTGTGTTGTTAGATTGGAAACAATGCCGCCTGTGGCTCCTGTACCCTCCCCTCTCATTACAGCCCATCCTTGGAACACAATCATTTTCTGTGTTATCCAAAGGTGTCATTACAGGGTGCCTGCTATATAGTTAGTGCAGTGTCAGCATATTCAGTGTGGAACTCCCCGCCCCCAACTCCCCACCGCCCCACCCCTGCAACACAGAACTAGGCCATAAGAATTCCTTTGGGGCTCCTCTGTTGGGTAGAAATATTTTGGGGGGAAGTGTGTTTAGTGTCTTCTTATCTATAACTTTAGGTCAAATTTGAATAAATTCTCCCCTCAATTCCCAGGAAACAATAGATCCACAATTTGTGGTGGAAAAGTAGAGTGGTGTTGCATAAAGGCTTTGGGGGAGGCCAAAAAGAAGACAGGCCATGAAATGAAAAATTGAAATTAAAATTGGAATTTTAAAAATATCAGCGTGGTACTAAGGATAGGAGAAAATCTGCCTAAGTAGCTTAGTTATACACAATGATCAAGTGCTAACTGCATACCAGGAGCTCCGGGAAGATGCAGGTGCCAAGAATCCTCCCAGGGCTCCGAGGCCCCCGGGGGAGGTCCATTTGCCAAGGATACTGGGCGCAAATGCAGAATCCATTGGTACTCCCTCTGTGCAACACACAGCCCCTGGCAGGTTGCAGAATAAAGAAATAATGAGAGGGGTGGGCTTCCTTGAGAGAACTTCCTAGACAGCGGCATTTCTTCAGGGAACGCTGAAGGTCGAAATAAACATAAATGGCAGCAAAGGCACCTGCAACTTCTCTGGGCTCTTTGATCACAAGAACATCGTCTTAGCCGCCTGGGGTCCCTTCTACACCTCAAAAACAGTATGTCTTAATACATGTTTGTGAACTTAGGATGGATTGAATTGAACCTAGCCCCCCAAATGGAACTTATTATCCACAGAATTCTACAAGAAAGGGAAAGAGTTGAGGTAAAGGGAGAGAGAGAGCGAGGGTATGATACGTGCGTGCGTGCGTGCCTGTGTGTGTGTGTGTGTGTGCGCGCACAGGGGAGGGCACGTTAAAGGCAGGGGGTCATTTGGAGGGACAGGAGCCTCAGTAAGTAGATAGACCCATCCATCAGCCACTGCGTGTTGTTGAGGGAGGTGCCATAAACAGCTTGGGGAGCTCACAGGCCAGCTGGGGACTCAGGATAACCAGCACCCGGTTAAGGGTCCCTAATAATGCAAATTGGAGTCCTTCAGAAGAGGCCATGCTCCCAGGGAACTGAAGGAGACAGGGAGGGTGTACGGAGGAGGGAGGGCTTGGGGCAGGTGGCTAAAGGAATTTCTACATAACTAGGGAAATATCCTCTTAAGAGTGAAAATTTTTCTAATGCTTTGTGTGTTCAATGAGGCAGACACTAACCAGAATAGCAAGAGTTACTAATAATAGCCAACTTTGATTGAGCACGTCTAGGTCAGGCACTGTGCCAAGCATTTTACATGGATTATCTGAATTGGATCGTGCTAAAAATATTTATTGAGTGCCTACTGTGTGTGTGTCAGGCATTAAGACACTGGGGATTCATCAGTGAACAAAACCATGAAGCCCCTACCCTTACAGAGCTCTTAAAGATATATTTCATAATAACCCAATAAGATGGGTAATATTACCACCCACATTTTACAAAAGGAGCAACTGAGGTGCAGTACAGACAGATTAAGTCATTTGTCCCAGATTACATGGGTAATCATCAGTGTATTAATTTATGAATATAGTCAATACCAATTCCCTGCTATATAAACAAGAATGGGGTAGGTCGCAAGGATAAGGAAATGGCCAAGGTATATTGCAGGCTCTACAGGAGCTTACAGATGAGTGGAGATGCGCATGCAGGCAATAATTATAGGTCAAGGTGGTATTAGCAAGATGTTAAGGAAACTAGAAGGAACTAGCTTTGCCAGTAAGGTAGGGAAGACTTCGTTGAGGAGATAAAATGATGAGTAGGAACTTAGTGAGTTGGAAGGCAAGAGGACATTTTCGACGGGGAAAAATAGCCTGCTCATAATGCACAGAGGAGAAAGGGTAGGGAAGGAAGCTAACCTTTGTTGATTATGTGCCTTGTACTAGTGCTTCACATATTCTTAAATTCAATATTCAATGCATAGAAAGAATGTTATTTCTATTACACAGACACGAAAAACTAAAACAACTGTATACCTAACCACACAGCTTAATGAATAAAAGATAGCTATAAAAATTAGTCTTTCAAGCAAGCTAGGAGAGGTTGAGTAATTTGTCCAAAGTCATGTTGGTAGACGGCAGAGCCAGGGCTTGCTGCTCAGCGGGTTTGGTCTTAAAGCTGTTTCATATTGGAGTCAGCACACCTCCTTCTGCAGGAGGGTGGAAGCTTAGACAGCGATGAGGGTGCTGTGTAGAAGCTTTCAGAGGTGGAAAGGAGAGAAGAGGATTCTCACTGCCATCCTGTACGCTGGGCCCCTGATCAGACAGAAACAGACAACAAACATTTGAAAACACAGTAGTTTCAACTAGTGATAAATCCTTAGAGGAGCGGAGCAACTAGTGTGCTGGACATGGAATGAAAAGTGATCATGGGCAGTACCATTCCGCTTTCACCAGGATGGTCAGAGTGGGCCTCTGGAAAAGAGACTTTGACCTAATTCCTGGATGATGTCAAGGTCCTCATGATGTGAAGTCCTAGGGAAAATTGCTTCAGGCAGAGCAAACAGCCAGTGCAAAGACCCTGAGGTGGATTCAGTTGAGCCTTTCAGAAAACCAAATGCTTTGACCATGAGACCTTACCCCCAGGCATGTTCACCTCCCCATGTTATGTTTAAATTACATGTGCAACAGAAATATAACTGTTGCCCAAATGAAACACTGGCCTGGAATTAAAATTAGTACTGTCAAAGCCAAATATCACCGTCCTTATATGAACTTCTAGGGGATAAGAATAAATCTGATATATTATTTAAAAATAGATTGTTTTGACAATTTTATTATTAAAAATGTAGTACTGTTTGTCATTATAGTGCATAAACTTTCAGCACTACAAAAAAACTCACTTTAACATATTTAATAATATTATCAGACTTATATCCACAATAGAATATAATTCAGAAAAAAAGTTTTTCAGTAATATGTTTTCTTAAAGGAACTTTGTTTTGCCACGTACATTGGTCAATCTCAAAAACACTTCATCTTTAAATATTGAAAATGTTATGTCATTAGTAGTGTGCAGTATAGCATTATTTGAACAGCTTTTCGTTTAAAAGTTTAGCTTCCATGGGGGGTGGGAAGAGGAGAGCTGCAAGGATTGTCTCGTCAAGTCAGTTGTTTTGAAGTTTGGTGAGAATAAAACGTGTTTGGATTCCTCATTTGTGTCTAATAATAATTTCCTCTTTTCTTCATATTCTTTTATTTTTCATTTTGTATGGATCAAAGATAATTTATTGTGAACGTTATTACACATTATTTTGGAGTTTTTCCTCCTCATGCAATTTTGATATGGTGAATTTGACATTCTGCTTTTCATTTGTCCTCACAAGATGTGATGAATTTCCAAATAGAACTTTTTCTGAAAAGACTCTTGGCTTAAGTGGAATTAAATAAGGATAATTTAAGTACACCTCTTAAAGGTTTTTTAATGTAATAGACAGATGCTAATGCACTAAACAATTCTACAAGGATTAAAATAATGATACAACTGAATCTCTATTATACAGCCTTGTATTGTTATTTAAATTTCTATATTTAAATAATTTATTGGCTCAAAAAGGACAGAAGTTAACTAGCCAACACGGTCTCTTAGTATTTACATTGTCAATTTATTTTTCTACTTGTTTAACCATTTGAAAGTCAACATTGTTTTTAGTACAAACAAAATCTTTGTACACCATTAATTATAGTAGCATTTACTCTTGCAATAATATACATCATATAAAAACTGACTAATATTCAATGTATAAACCACATGAGATTTTTCTCATGACAGCTAGAATGTGCTCCCATGTTTGAAAACAGTAATAAAATCAAATGACACAGCACATTCATATCACTGACGTTATTACAGTGTAATAATTAGAAATAATGGTTACTAGGCATATAATCATCGATCATGTACTATGTCAGGGAGCTAGAAATGACTTTGAAGTGAGCATTTGTTTATTTGGCCCTTTAAGGGTTAAAGCTGAAGCTGAAATCAGATTTATGGCCAATGCCAAGGTTGAAACTGGTCTTCAATGAACTCAGTATAGGACCTCATCTTTTTAAAAAAAAAAACTTTTTATTGAACTATAACATATAATGAAAAGTACTCCAATTATAACTGTTCAGTTTGATTAATTTTCACAAGGTAGAATGTACCCAAGTAACCAGCACCCAGATCGAGAAACAAACCAATAGTACGTCTCAGAGGCACCCTTCCTGACCCTGCTAGGAACTATTAATACCGCCCCAGGGGAAGAAATTATCCTGGCCTCTAATACCACAGACGCTCTGCCTGATTTCGAGCTTCATGTAGATGGAATCAGTATGTGTTCTTTTGTGTCTGCCTTCTTTAGCTCAACATCATGATTGTGAGATTTATTCGCATGGATGTATGTAGCCGTAGATTAGTCTTTGCTATTGTTGTATAATATTCCCTTTATGAATGTATCATGACTTATTTATCCATTTTGCTGTTGATGGGCACTGAACAATTTCCTAGGCTTTTAACTTTTATCAAAGACTTATTTTAAAAAGAAAAAAGCATACATATGCAGCTTCTGCCTTGCTATAAAAATTATCATTGAAGACTTTGTCCATCACACCATTTAATGGCCTCTACAACATGCCACCCTTTAAAATTTTTTTTTAGAGTTAAGTGCTAGAGAAAAACGTCATCTCTGTTTTCATCTCTCTTGAGGAATTCATATGCTTCCTCCTTTCTTTTAATAAATGTGCTTATTATATCCTACCTTGTTTCAGAAAGAACTAGAGAGCTTAACAAAATAAAGAAACTTTGCAAAATTAAAAACTCAAAATGGATAAAAATGGTGAGGCCAAGTGAGAACTCCTGTAGTCTTATGCAAGGACTTCAGCATTGAGGCTTATTCAAACATTGGTACGGTGAAGTCCTACCCTCTTTCTTACTCGGGACCCAGATTAAACTGCAAGCTTCAAATCAGCCAATTCTAAAAGGAAAATCAGATTAGTTCTACCAAACCGGGTCCAAACTATGAGAACAAGCTGGTTCTTCAGAGGAAGGGCACATACATTTTCCTGGTATCAGACACATTTATCTCAAGGGTTCCACCACAGAAGACTGCCTGAATATCTGTAAGTAGATACAGAGATGAGTTCAATTGACTATTTTTTTTTTTTACTACCCTTCATCACAGTATGATGGCATCATATCAGGAGACAATTCAGGAAAAGTAAGCAATTTAGAGAATATTTGTATATAGTTGTTTGTAGGGCAGGAAAGGCTCTGGGGAGAAGTCATTCAATACCATCTTGGTTTACACTTCCCAGCTGACCTGGCTTGATCCAATGGTGGGTTTTGTGCATCTGGAAGAAGATAGACAGATTAAAAATCTCTTGAATAACCCCCCATAAATATCGCTTCCTCCCATAAACTTGATACAGGGTAATAAAAAGCTTAAGATCATACTCCTTATCAAATATGAAGAATGTATTTACTGTACATTGCCAGTTAAGTGTGGTGCTACTTGCTACTTGCCAACTAAAAAAAGATGGAATTAATATACTTTTAAGAGAATGGAGGATCCTGAACAAAAGTTAGTCTGACTTTTCTTTGGCTGGGCCAAGATTCTCCATAGAAAATAATTCTGAGTCCTTTCTCTCTAATGCTCACACAAATGGCTCGTGAGAGTTACAGAGTTCTACGCCACATAACATGGTGGTAATGGCTGCAGCCTGGACCATTTTAAAGCAGGTGTACCCAAATGCCCAAACTGGTCGTTTAGCAGCAACCTGCTCTGTGATGCCTAGGATGACAGTTATATAACATCATATTTCCTTTCCTGCTGTAGCTGGGGAGAATCTGAGACAATTTTTAAAGCTTAATCCCAGCAGCAATGCAGATCTTTACATCTAAAATAGTTACTGCTTCTTCTTTCCTTGACTTAGGTTTCCTCTTTTCTGTTCCTATTTTATATACTAATTGTCGATAAACCTTCTTTTGGAAAAGGTCTCAAAGCCTTTCAGGAAAAAGACACAGTCTAAACAAATTTCAGGAGAACAAAGTCTAATGGTTGAGAAAAGTGATCAAAAATTGGCAAATGTTTAATGCTTGTCTCCAGTTCTTCTGCCCTGGGAATAAAGACCTGTCTGTACAAAGGCTTCTTGACAGCCGAAGGAACAAAATGCTCTCCTGAAAGAAAAGAGCGAGATGGCACCACCTTCCCTCCACCCCTGTTCTGCAAGGAAACGATGCCTCCCAAAGGAGCTGGCAGCTGGCCCTTGGCAGGTGGCAGAAACAGCACTGCAGCTTGCACAAAAGGAGAAAACCCAAACTTTCAGCTTTGGGGAACAGTGTGATTATTCTGCCCACTGCATGCTAAAAGAGAAGGGACCGCCACATTGACCAGCTAGGCTGGGCCGCTGAATGCCACAGGCTGCTTCTCCCCTTTAGCATTTCCCATTTTTTTTGTTCCTGTTGCCTCAAGGCTGATGGCAGCAGGAGAGATGGGAAGCCAACGGTGTGGATACACAGCTCCTGACCTTGTCCCCTCGGCTTCTTGTTCATTCTGAGTGTGTTTACTCACCTTTTGTCGATGCGCCTGCAGTGACTGCTGATGTTGCAGGAGGACACAGGCAGAGCAGCTAGGAAAGGGAGGAACAGGCAAGGTCGAGGTCTGCAAAACAAGGGCTGGTGATATGCATCCTCTACTTGGAAGGCCTGGGGTGGAATTGGATTAAACTAGACTTGGATCGATTATGGGTTTTCTGGTTTTTTTTTTTTTTTCGATGCTTATTTTGACTCTTTGGTAGAAGGTGAATAAATAGAAAAGTTTGGATGGGACAGTAGCGTCTTTCACCCTGGCCTCCTATTCCCTCATCTGCCCGGATCCTCCCTACCTCTAGATGGCAAAATCAGTGATGACATGAAGGTCACAGCTGCTTCACCTCAACCCGTATTTATACAGGTCATTCGTATAGGAATGTGTTCCTGTATTGCTTTCATTACTATGGTTTGTTTATTGATTAACTTCTACAGGACAAAGTGAAACAAGCATGGTCTTTGCAACCAGACAGTCCTAACTCTGCCCTTTACCAGCTTGGAACTTTGGACAATTTACTAGACTTCCCCGAGCCTCAGTGAATGCATGTGAAAAACGGAGATGAGAATGCATACCTCGTAGGGTTTCTATAATAATTAACTGGAGCTAATCTGGGCAGGTTACCTGGTAGAATACATAATCGACATTCAGTAAATGAATACTATTACCATTGGGATAATGGCCATGAGAGATGCATTCATTTTAGGTAGACTTGCATCTGTTATTGGAACATTTGTGGGCTGATGATACTAAATATATGATCATCTTCAGTTTTCAAAATGTCTAATTGTCTTTTCTGGAACCATAATGGTGATCAGGGTCACTGACGTGACTGAATCATTGGATTAAAAAGCACAGGACATCAAGAGGCTGCTCACCTTTGTCAGCTGCAGGGGCAGGTCAGCACCAGGAATTGTTGGGAGAGAAGAAAGACAATTGCATTCCAGGCCTGTTACTGTGCTGTAGTAGAAATGTAGGAGAGAGGGCTAAAACGTTCTAGTCTTGGCACTTTGCCGAGCTCTGTGACTTTGAACAAATCACAGAAAACCATAAAACAGTTATCATGTATTCACCGACTCAGTGCCACGCACATGATCACTTTACATGTAAAATCTTATTTAATCTTGTAATAGTTCTATAAGATAGGGATTATCATCATTTCTGGAAGGGGCAAATGAGATGGCAGATGCCAAAGCCCTTGGCATTATTATTGTCATCGTTTCAATCGAATGGTCACTGGTCACTGGAAAATGGTCTGCACTTTTGCCTTTATGGAAGCGTCACTTGGTCTTACTGCTTGAATAACCTGCACACTGCCCTATGCAATTGCCAAGGTACTCTGAACTCATTTCAACTCATGACTATTTCACACCAGCTATGTTTCAGGCGCTGAAAGAGGGTTGTATTAATAGCAGCGAGATCCCCTGTCATGGGGTTTATGTCCTTTGGGGGGCAACTAGAGAAGCTACTACGGAATGCTGAGTATGATTATGGGGCAAGAGAAATATAAGCAGTTTAATGGGTTTTGAAGGAAAGAATATGTGCCTCTGGCCTGGGGGTGAAGAAGAGGGATGAGGCAACAAAAAAGTCTTCCTGAGGAGGTAGTATTTGGGAGTGCACCTTGAAAAATGACGATAGTGTTTTAAATGATTTTTTTACCCATTCAATCATCATATGCATGTTATTGAAAATACATAAAAACAAAAAAGTGAAAAAAATTCACCACATACCAAGCAATCAAGGACATCATTGTAACATTTGGGGTATTTTCTTACAGCAGTTTTCTCTGTTCTTAAATATATAAGTAATATGTACCTTTAAGTATAATTTTAAGTATATACACAATTTTATATTCAGTTTTTTACTTAAAATTTTAATTGTTTTCTCAGTTTGTAAAGACTTTTCATAGAAATGATTTTAATAATTGCATGATGATATCCCAAAGAACAAATATGCCAAAAATACACCTAACAAATTTCCGTGTTTTAAAATACTCCGATTTATCATTTTTAGCTATTAGAAATAATCCAGTGATATGCTTAGCAGAAGCAATAAAGCTAAATGCCAATTATCTGGTCCAGGACATTGACAAATAGGTTGAATGTATCAAAAGATTGTCTATGACAAGCATTTTCCCCACTTCAATCCTTTCTGCCCATTAAACTTCATAAATCACATCGCTCTTTTTCATAATCTTCCGGTGAATCTCAGTTGCTCACAACATAAAATCCCAACTCTGTTTGCTGCCAGGCTAAGTCTTCAAATCTGACCCTACTGTAAATGAGCTCTTGTTTCCTGCTATTGCTTTTTCTCCAAAGATGTGGCCCATCTTTTTCACTGTACTGTCTTTTCCCTACTTTGAGCTCCTTGGCCTGATGAATTCTCTGTCCCTCAACTCTTCCCTTGCTCTGTCTGAATCTGTCAGTTTTGTCTTGGCCTCACTTCCTGCCCTCTCTGGTTTAGAGCTCACCAGGGAGGATTTTCTGTGATGCTATAGCTTAGAGCTCACTTTCACAGGCCCCTTCGAAGGTGCTGTGCCTGGTTTTGCATCTGTAATTTTGTATTCTTTTTCTCCAGGAGGACCCTCAAATGGCATTATCTTTCGGCTCCACAAAACCTGAATCCTCTGGTGGGTTCCTCGCCACTGAAGCTTCCTCAATCTCCCAGAGACTTTATTCTCTTTTTGTCTTATTTGTTATTTATGGCCATAATAAGTGTTTTTGCTGAATGCCTTGCTAATTCTTCACATTTTGCATCAAGCTTCTTCTTTCCAATATTACTAGTACTGCTAATAATAACTACCAATGTTTTAGAAAGCACATTATATGTGCAGATTATATTTTCCAAAAATGGCTATCGTAGTATTTCCAGTGCTACATGTTCCTCTAGATCCTTGACACTCCCTATCCAGAGCCGAAGTCAATTTTCCCTCCCCTTGAATCTGCAAGGGCTCCAATCAATAGAGTGTGAGGAAGTGATACTATGTGTCCTCTGAGGCTAGGTCATAAAAAAGAATGCAGCTACTCTTTGAATGTTCACCTTTGGAACCCAGCCACGAGTTGTGAGGAAGTATAGAGCCACCTGGAGAGGCCACATGGAGCTGGTCCAGCCGACAGTTCCAGCTGAGGTCCAGACAGCATCCGCCACCAGACATGGGGTGAGGCAGCCTTCAGGTGATTCCAGCCCCAGGCTTCAAGCTTCCCCAGTGAGTACCCAGTGGAGCAGAGACAGTTATCCCACTGAGCCCTGCCTGATTTGTAGCTAGTGAACAAAATAAATGTTGTTTTTAGCCACTAATTTCTGGGATCATTTGTTTCACAGAAATAAGTAATCAGGCAGTGTGCTGAAAGCATTACATGCAATATTTTGCTGAGGAAACTGAGACCCAGAAAAGGTAAATGACTTGTCCCAGCTCATCTCCTCTCCATCCAGCCAACTTTCCCTTCCTTCAAGCCATACCTCCTCTACTAGCTTTTTCAGCTTGTGTAAATGCACACAAATCCCCCTTCTTTAATCCCAATAGCCAGCTCTGTTCTTGACACCTAGTTTTGTTCCCAACAGCCTTGCGATATAGGTGCTGTCAACTAAACCCTGTAAAATAATTTAAAGAAGTTTATTCTGAGCCAAGTATGAGTGACCATGGCCAAGAGCCACTACGGAGAAGCCTTGAGCAAGTGGTCTCACCACGGCTGGGTTACAGTTTGGTTTTCTACATTTCAGGGAGACAGGAATTACACATAAAGTCACAAATCAATAAGTGGAAGGCATGCATTGGTTTGGCCCCAATAGGTGGGGGAGCTTAAAGTGGGGGAGAGAGCTTACAGGTTACAGGTGGGTTTAAGGATTCTTTGATTTGCAATTGGTTAAAGAAATGAAGCTTTGTCTAAAGGCTTGGAATGTTTTAAGTTAAGATAAGGAAGTCTGTTAATCCGAGGCAAGTTACTGGATGTAGTAGACTCAGGAGATCTGTTGAGTACATTGAGGACCTGCAGGTGTGTTTCAAGCTTTGTCTTGTACAGCCTTAGACCTGTTAATAAGTTACAAAATATATCTTTGAGAAGTTAAGGGTGCATGATGAAGCATGTTTGACCTCCCTTCTCATGGCTGGCAACTCAGCTTTAGGGTATTCCTGGGGTCCCCTTGGCCAAGAGGCTGTTCATTCAGTTGGCTGTGGGGGCTTGAGATTTTGTTTTAGTTCACAGCGCATCACATTTATTGTTTTACAGATGAGGAAACAGACACACAAAGAGGTTGGAAATTTGCTGAAGCAAACAGTAAGTGGCAGATGTCTGTCTTTATAATCTCATTATTTAAGTTTAAACTATTCCTTCATGGCCTTTCTAAAGTCTTTATTTGGATCACTTATTTAGACTTTTAATGCAATATTGTTTGATATATGAATCATTTTTGTACATGCATTCCCGTTTTCCACACTGGAGCATATACTACTAGGCAACAGGGGCTATGCCATACATTTCTTTGGGACCTTTCCGAGCACTCTGCACAGTGCTGGGCACTCACCAAGTGAATAAATGTAAAAGTTCATATTCAGGATCCACAAAAGGTTTTTTAGAGCTGCATTAAGAAAAAACAAAAAAAGCATAGAAACACAGAAATTAAACCTTGCAAGTAAATCAGTAAGGGCTTTAGGCAAGTCTCAGTGACTTCCTTTCTTTCTACCTAAAAATATCTTTTCTCTTCTTTTAAAAAAAAAAAGATTTAAATCTATCACAAGCATAAATACTTGGTTATATATTTTTCGAGAGGAGCTTTTTTTAAAAAAAAATCTGGTTTTCTCATCAGCCTAGTATTTTTGTAGCATTAGAATCTCTCTCTCTTTTTTTTTTTGCTTTGTTTCACTTTTGTTTTTTTATCAGATGAAATATTTGAATAAAGGCCTCATATTGATCTCACTTATTGCTGCAGGCTCCAGCTTCAAATTGAAACCTGATCAATACGGCTTTGAGGCAGTCTGGAACATTAAATAAGATCTCGTTGGACTGATGTTTTTTCTTTTTGCTTTATTTAATTTGGAGGGACAGAGAACAGGAAGGATGGGGGAGAGATAGATTTTGATTTGTTTTCTCCTGGTGTTCTCTATGAGTGGTCCTAGCTTGGTGGTGACAAATTGAGTGGCACCAGTTACAACCATTCTGCGCACTCACAATCCCCTTGTCCCAAGTATAGATTATATTTGAAAAACATCTTCTTCAAAGACATTGAGAAATTTAAAGGGAAAGAATGGCATTTGAAAGGTCCCATCCAGGAAATAACAAGATGGGGGTCTTTATTGAATTCACCACCAACACCTATTTACTGAGCACCTACTATGAACCAGGCATGGGGATATCAAAACAGAAAACACGGTGTCACTGATCTCAAAGAGCTTAAAGCCCTGCCTACCATTTCAAGGCAATAGTTTCTCTGGAAGATATGGGGCTGAAAAGAGCTGTCAAAATGTAATCCTGTCTGACATGACTGTTCTCATAGCAACACTGCCTTATAGTTCTGCAGAATAGCGGTCTTATAGCATTTTGAATTAATAACTAGTTTCTCAGTATAAACTGCTTAATGTGGGACATACTTACTTGTCTGCATGTCCCATAAACTTAACACTAATTTTGAGGCATAATGTTAGCAACTGGCATTACAAAGGGAGGGGAGTGGTAAAAATATCACAGTATCGAGGTGGGAGAGCTGAGACTCATTGTTTTATAGAGGAGGAAATGGAGGCTCCTGGCCACGAATCATTTAACTCCATCAGGGTCCGCAGATCATGCAAACACACTCACTTATCCCACATTTGTAAATGAGGGTGATTTCCTCGGCAGATGCAGCGACACTGTGAATACACGATAAACAAAACCCAACCACTGCCTTCAAGGAACTTAAGTTAGAGATTACAGTAATGTATAAAGAAGAAAATAATAATAGCTCATTATTCTGCTGTCATCTGAGCTCAAGACTAGAATAAACCTTCTGGGTCCATAAAGCTTTAAGCTTTAACTTAAATTATAATTTAATTTAATTATAATAATATCACTGATCCTGTTTTCTTTTGGTTTGCTTTTGCCAAGTGTATTTTTCTAACTCTGTTTTTAATTCTAACTTTTTTTTCTGAGCAGCTCAATTTGTGATTTTATCCTAACTCGCAGTTCTTCATCTTCTAACAGAAATCTATTCCATTCACATTTATTTTCACTAGCTGTGCTTGTCGTCTGTCACCCTGTTTTAACTTTCTGCTTTTTATGCTTTATGTCGCTTGACAAACGGACTTTGGCTGCTTCCCTCTTTTTCTAATTTAAATGATTTAGATGATATAAACTCTATTTTCTATTGGTATTTACCTTTACATTATTCCAGAATCTATTTGAACTGATTTTTAATCTCTAACAACATTGACAATGAAATGTAAAAATATATTATATTTTATGTAATCTTGAGAGGGTGAAAATTAAGCTCTGATTTTTCTAAAAGAATATTTAAATTTAGTTTACCCCAGTGGTTCGCAACCAGGGCGCGTTCCCTCCCACTCACCCATGCCTCGGGGACATTTGGCAATGTCCAGAGACATTTTTGGTTGCCACATCTGAGGCAAGGAAGTACTACTGGCTTTGAGTGAGTGGGTAGAGGCCAGGCATGCTGCTAAACATGCCACAGTGCCCAGGATAGCTCTCCACGATAGGGAATTATCTGGCCAGTGTGTCAACAGTGTCAAGGTTGAGAAACTCTGGTTTACACTTTTGCATGATTACACTTGCTAGATAAATTTTACCACTGCAAAATTTCCAAAGCCTGGTCATATCCAGTCTAATCAAATCGTGTTCTAGGGTGGGGAGGTTTGGGTAGAACATAGACATCAGGAGTGTTTAAGGCTCCCCAGCTGATTCCAATGTGCAGACAAAATTGGAAATAGAAAGAAAAGGAATTGTCTGTATATGTTTCCTCTTTTCTTGTTCTCTCTTATCCGTCTTAGTTTGTTCTATGTAAAAGTTAGTGAGCCCCTTTGATGACGTATCTATTATTTGTTGACTTTTGCTCCCACCCTTCTCAGTCATTCTGTGGGTGGTGTTCAAAGGTGGCTCATGTAAGGGGGCTATTCCCATCACACATCCAGACTAACGCAAATGAAAGCACAGATGGCATTGGGATTCCGGCCCCTTTCCTAAGTCCCAGTACTTCCCTACTTCCCCAATTCCTTATTTCAGCTGAACTTCCAAGGACCCTCACCTGGGGCAGGGAGCAGACATTCCCTGACATCTGAGGGAGGTGTCTGTGCACACAGCCAGGGTTGTTGCTGTGGGGCTCTGAGAATCTCCCTCAGGCAGAGCTGTTCAGGCTGTGCAATAATACAACAACTTAATTGTTTTTCATTCAAGGAAAGAGTAAATATAATATGGAAGTTTAGAGCCAGAGCGTTGTTAAATTATTTTCATTTTACATCTTTTTTCAGTAATTGTTATTAGCAAAAATTATTTAACTGTTTTAGTACAGCAATTCTCAACCACAGCTACACATTAGAAGCACCTGGGGAACCACTTAAAAATACTTTTGGGGGTCCTACTCTAGACCAATTAAATCAATATATCTGGGAGTAGCAGTGGGGCCAAGGTACTGTTAGAAGCGTCCAGAGATTCCAAATGGGCAGCCACATTTGAGATCCCATTGGTTTAGGGGTTGCATCACTCACCACCAGTTTTTTTGTGCCAAAGTTCCCTCATTCTTTTTTAAAAAATTATTTTAAAAATTATGATAAAATACCCATAACATAAATTTTGCAACTTAACCATTTTTAAATGAATATTCAGTGGCATACATTCACGCGGATGTGCAACCATCACCACTATTCATCTCCCAAACTCTTTTCACCTTGCAAAACTGAAACTCTGTACCCATTAAACACTAGCTCCCCATTGCCCGCCTTGCCCCAGCCCTTGGCAACCACCACTCTACTTTCTTTCTATGTCTATGAGTTTGACTACTCTAGGTATTTCACATAAGTTGTGTGTGTGTACATATATATGATGAAATCTTTTTCAGCCTTAAATAGGAAGGAAATTCTGCTACATGCCACAATGTGGATGAACCTTGAGGACATTAGATTAAGTGAAAGATGTCATTGACAGAGAACAAAGTTTCCCCATTCTTCTCATTTTTTATTCTTCTCTTGGCAATTCTCTTATGATTCTGGTAGCACATGAAGTTACTATCATTGGTTACCTTGGCACATGAATGAGAATCTGGTTATTGTGCTCAGGGTACTATTCGTATTATCATCTATGGTCAGCACTATCTAGACATCACCCTTTTATCTTTCTGTGTTTGTACATGAACCAGATTTTTTTTCCTGCATGGATTGTTCTGTGATATTTTCTTTGTCCCTGAAAGTCAGCAACTTACTGGGCTACATTTGAAAGTCGTTCTCTTTTAACTGGTTCTGTCTAAACATCAATGAGGCCTTTTGGCATGGAGGGATAAATTTTTCCTTATTTCAGGAGCATTTTCTTCTATTATTTCTTTTATTTTTGCTCCTATCCTGTTTGCTTGAAATTCTTCTGGAATGTCTATTCCACATATATTGTAGAGGTTCCCAAACTTGTTTACATATTAGATTCACTTGGGGATCTTTTAAAATTTCAAATCCTGCTCACAGCCAGTTTAATCAAATCACATACTGGGGTGGGCGAGGTGGGGGGCGGGTGTCGGGTAGAACACAGGCATCAGGAGTGCTTAAGGCTCCCCAGCTGATTACAATGTGCAGACAAATTTGTGAACCACAGATACGTTAATTTTCCTGGATCTGTTTTATGTATCTTTTTTCCTTCATCATTTTCAAATGTGCTCCCTGAGCACCCAACATAAGGTTCAAAGACATTCAAAACCCATCTCAGCCTGAATTTCCCTCCATGTACTCCCTGGGTTAGATAAGTCTATAGCTATCTTTTTGTATTTCTCTGGCACAGTCCAAATCCTAACCTATCTTATTGCTTGGGTTTGTTTCTTGTCTCTATTAATACCTTCTTCAAGGACCTTTCCATTGCCTACCATGATTCCACTGCTTGCTTTCTGGATTCCCCTTTGCCTCTGAAAACAGTAGTTCTCAAACGTGGTTGCACGTTGGAATTACTTAAATCCCACTTCCAGAGATTCAGGTGTAATTATTCTGGGGTCCACAGGGCATAAGAAGTGTTTAGCATTCCCCAGGTCATGCTAGTATGCGACCAAGATTGAGAACCACTATCTTTTATTAGTGTATTTTGTTTTGTGTGTGATGATGGCAATGGTTCTCAAACTTTAGTGTACATCAGAACTTGTAGGTCTTCTTAAAACAAAATATGGGTTCCCCTCTCCAGAGTTTCTTATTTAGTGGTCTGAGGTAAGACCCTGTAATATACATTTCTAGTAAGTCCCTGCATGCTGTTCATACTGCTGATCTGGAGACCATACTTTAGGAACCACTGTTTTAGGATATAGCTGGGCCAGAATCATTGAGTTCCTTGAATAATGCACTTCCCCTCTCCCCCACAATATGCTGGGTTTATCCAACAGTGGCACTTGTCTTACCTAATGTGCATATTTTATAATGTGCACATGTAATGAGAGGTTTTGATACTAACATACCACAAGAACTCAAATCCATCTCAGTCTTTTGGAGTGCTATTTGGCAAATATCATTTGAGGCAAGGTGTAAAAAGGTAAAGAGCATTAAATGTCAAATGGAATGTGTCTGCCTAGGTAAACACCCAGAGGACCCTCCTCCCTCGCTCGCTAATGTCTTCGGTTGTGAGATGTTAGGTGGACGTGGAGAAAGAGATGGAGCTGAATGGTAGGAAATTGGGAACGGGATTACTATGTAGGTTAAGGTAAAATCTCTGTACATATTTGTGCAAGGTTACTCCTTTGGGCTGATCCCACAGAAATGCCTTTTCCACTCCCATTGATGTCTCTGTGAACCTTGAAGGTGCCAGCATCTTGAACTCTCTGCAGACCAGAAGGGTCTTTGTCTTTTGGGAGGCCAAGATTTCCTTGGCATGGAGACACCATTTGCTGCTTTGATCGCACTTTCTGATTTAGCAATGGCATTTTCACTTTAATGCAATTGTTCCTTCCCTCTTTGTGACTACCTGTTCTAGTTTTATAAACATAGTAGCCTTTTAAAATACATTGAGAATGTATTTAGAAAGTTTAAAAAATATTTTTCTTGTAGTAATTTTCATAGGAAGGTGTTAGCTCTGATTTCTTAGTGTGGTTCCTCATCTCATGAACTGCAGAAGGTTTGCCTGTTTCTAGTGATTTTTTATGCTATTTTGGTATTGGAGTCCAAGGTAGGTCTTCTCAGATTCTGCGTGCTTTCTGTTTCAAATCTCCTAGCCAAAAGAAGTTTGTTTTTCTTTTTTTCCTTTGCCAGCATAGATTTGCAGTAGCCTGGGGGTGTTGGGAGGATGCCAAATTCAGAGGCTGTGTCAGGAGGCTGTGCCTCTGGACTGAAAAATTAATGATTATTTATGGCAGGCGTGTATTATCTAGCTAACACTCCATGTCTTTGCCTAGTGAGGCCAACAGTCCTAACGGTGGGTTAGGGTAACACAGGTGTGGTTTACCTCCCTGGGATGTCCTTTTGGAGTTTTCATGATCGCAAAGGCAATAGTGGGAGTCACGGGTCCTTGAGTGTCCTTCAGCCTGCCCTTGTCTCCGGCTCTCATCTCTGGCGGGTGTTTTTATCTTATTCCCTAGGTGAGTTGTTCCTTCACAGGTGGGGAGGTGTAGGGATGGGTCAGGGGTCTCTAAACATTTATGTATAGGCCCAGATAGTAAATATATCTAAGTTTTTCGGGAGATGCGATGTCTGTCAAAACTGCTCACATCTGCTATTTTAGTGAGAAAGCATCTGTAAACAATACATAAACAAATGGGCATGGTTATACTGCAATAAAATTTGCTTACAAAAACAGGCCAGGGTTTCTGACCCGTGAAATACATGGCCTTCTTCCATGCTGCCCACCTGAACGCTATCAATCAAAAAGTCTTTAAAGTTTCTGATGTCCTCTTTGCCCAATATATAATTTTATACAGAATTTTCCTCATTTCTATATTCTGTTTGTCATTTCAAAGATGATAGGGGAAGTGAATCAGACACATGTCCTCAAATTGCCGTCTTCTCAGGAATCCCCGATGCCTGATTCTTTTTTTTTTAATCTTCAATATCACATTCAATGATAGAGACCTTTAATGTTCTTTAACTCTACATTGATATTCAGACTCAAAAAATAAATCACCGAAGCCTGGTTTTTAATTTTCTTTTTAAATAATTGTCTTCTAAACTTATTTAACAGCACAGGACTACTGTTCTTCAGAGATACCTAGGTTTATGTGAAGCCTGAATTTCATGGGTTGACTCTTTTTTTTTTACTGTGATAAAAAAGATAGCTAGAGAAAAATAAAAGTTTCCGTACAGATTCTGTAAATTAGAAAATACTAGCACTAGAGTCTGTTTCAAGGAATAGTGAAGACCCCAAAATGTCCCTCTAAATGTCATATTATTTTATTTTACTTTTTAAAAATTATTTCAAAATATTACAGAGGTGCAAATGTTTTTGGTTACATGGATTTCTTTTGCAATGCTTGAGTCAGGGTTATAAGTGTGCCCATCACCCAGATAGTGTTCATTGTACACATTAGGTAGGATTTCGCCCATCCCGGCCTACCCCTCCCCCCTGCTTGACTTCCACTGAGTTTTATTTCCCTCTATGCAAATGTGTGCTCATTGGTCAGTTCCAATTTAATGGTGAATACATGTGGTGTTTGTTTTTCCATTCTTTAGATGCTTCACTTAGGATAATGGTCTTCAGTTTTATCCAAACTGTTGCAAAAGGCATTAAGTCATCCTTCCTCATAGCTGAGTAATATTCCATGATTTAAATATACCACGTTTTGTTAATCCACTCATGAATTGATGGGACTTTGGATTGATATCACATCTTTGCAATTATAAAATGTGCTGCAATAAACATTCTAGTGCAAGTGTCTTTTTGATAAAATGACTTGTTATCCTTTGGATAAATACTCAGTAATGGGATTACTGGATCAAATGGTAGGTCTACTTTTAGTTCTTTGAGGAATCTCCAAACTGTTTTTCATAGAGGTTGTACTAACTTTCAGTCCCAAGAAGAGAGTGTGCACAAGCGTTCCTTTCTCTCTGCATACGCACTAGTGTCTATTCTTTTCAGACTTTTTAATAAAAGCCATTCTAACTGTGGTAAGGTGATATCTCATTGTGGTTTCAATGTGAAACCACATGTGAAACCATTTCCTTGTTTTTTCCCTGATGATTAGTAACACTGAGCATTTTTTCAAATGTTTATTGGCCATTTGTCTATCTTCTTTTGAAAAGCATCTGTTCATGTCTTTTGCCTGCTTTTTAATGGGGTTGTTTGTTTTTTTCTTGCTGATTTGCTTGAGTTCTTTGTAGATTCTGGTTATTAGCCCTTTATCAAATGTACAGCTTGCAAATATTTTCTCCCATTCTGTAGGTTGTCTATTTGTTCTGTTGATTATTTCCTTAGCTGTATGGAGCTTTTTAATTTATTCAAGTCCCATTTATTTATTTTTGCTGTTGCTGTGATTGCTGTTGGGGTCTCCTTCATAACTTCTTCGCCTCGGCTGATATCTAGAACAGTTTTTCTGACATTTTCTTCCAGAATTATTATGGTTTCAGCCTTGCATTTAAGTCTTTTATCCATCTCAAATTAATTTTTGCGAGTGGTGAGAGATATGGATCCTGTTTCATTCTTCCGCAGTGGCTATCCAGTTTTCCCAGCACCATTTATTGAATAGAGCTTCTTTCCCCCAGTGTATATTGTTGTCTGCTTTGTCAAAGATCGGTTGGCTATATGTGGATGGTTTTATATCTGGGTTCTCTGTTCTGTTCCGTTGGTCTATGTCTCTGTTTTTGTGCCAATACCATGCTGTTTTGGTTTCTATTGCCTTGTAGTATAGTTTGAAGTCTGATAATGTGATGCCTCCAGATTTGTTCTTTATGGTTAAGATTGCTTTGGCTGGTTATTCGGGCTCTTTTCTGTTACTAAATGAAGCATAGAATTATTTTTTCTAGAGCTGTGAAATATGACAATGGTATTTTGATGGGGATTGCATTGAATCTGTAAATCACATTGGATAGTATGGGCATTTTATTAATAGCAATGTTGATTCTTCTGATCCATGAGCATGATTTGTTTTTCCATTTGTTTGTGTTGTCTTTGATTTCTTTCCTCAGTATTTCATAGTTCTCTCTGTAGAGCTCTTTCGCCATTTTGGTTAAGTATATTCCTAGGTATTTCATTTTCTTTGTAGCTATTGGGAATGATATTGAGTCTTTGATTTGACACTCAACGTGACTGTTATTGGTATATAGGAATGGTACTGATTTGTGCACTTTGATTTTGTAACCTGAGACTTTGCTGAATTTATTTATCAATTCTAGGAGTCTCTTGGTGCAGTCTTTGGAGTTTTCCTTAGATAAGATTTTATTGTCAGCAAAAAGCAATAATTTGACCTCCACTTTCCTTGTTTGCATAGGTTTATTTCTTTCTCTTGCCCGATTGCTCTGGTTAGGACTTTCAGGACTATGTTGAATAGAAGTGGTGACAGTGGGCATCCTTGTTTTATTCCAGTTCTTAGTAGGAATGCTTTCAACTTTTTCCCATTCAGCATGATGTTGGCTGTGGGTTTGTTGTAAATGGCTTTTATAACCTTGAGATATGTTCCTTCTTTGCCTAGTTTGTTCAGGGTTTTTATCATGAAAGGGTGTTGAATTTTGTTGACTGCTTGTTCTGCATCTATTGACATGATCATATGGTCTTTTTTTCCCCCTTCTTTTTACGTAGTGAATCATATTTATTGATTTATGTATGTTGACCTATTCTTGCATTCCTGGGATGAAGCCCACTTGGTCACAGTGGATTATTTTTTTTTTATGTGCTGCTGAATTCATTTTTTTTTTATTTTATTGAGGATTTTTGCATCTATATTCATAAAGGATATTGGTCTGTAGTTTTCTTTCTTTATTGTGTACTTTTTTGACTTTGGTATCAAAGTGATACTGGCTTCATAGAATGAGTTAGGGAGGATTCTCTCCCTGTCAATGTTATGGAATATTTTCTTCAGTATGTGTAACAGCTCTTCTCTGGTGGTCTGGTAAAATTTGGCTGTAAATCCCCGTGGTCCAGGGCTTTTTTTTGTTGGAAGTTTTTTTATTATTGCTTCAATCTCATTGCTCATTATTGGTCTGTTCAGGAGTTCTGTTTCTTCCTCATTGAGTCTTGGAGGTTGTGTGTGTTTCCAGGAATTTGTCCATTTCCTCTACATTTTCAAGTTGATGTGCATAGAGATTTTCATAGTATTCATAATTAATATTTTGTATTTCTGTATTATCAGTTGTAATATCTCTTTTTTCATTTCTGATTGAGCTTATTTGGGTCCTTTCTCTTTTGTTCCTGGTTAATCTAGCAAGAGGTCTATCAATTTTGTTTACCTTTCCAAAGAACCAACCTTTGTTTCATTGATCCTTTGTATTGTTTTTTGGTTTTCTATTTTGTTTAGTTCTGCTCTGACCTTAATTATATCTTTTCTTCCGCTGGTTTCTGTTTGGTTTGCTCTTCCTTTTCCAGTTTCTTGAGATATGTCACTAGATTGTTAATTTGTGATCTTTTTGTCTTTTTGATGTAGGCATTTAAGGCTATGAATTTTCCCCTTAAGATTGCTTTTGCTGAGTCCCATAGATTTTGGTTGCTTGTGTCCCCTTTGTCATTTAGTTCAAGGAATCTTTTGATTTTCATCTTAACTTCATTATTGACTCAATAGTCATTCAGCAGCAGGTTGTTTAAGTCCATGACTTTGGGTAGAATTGACTGTTTTTCTTGGAGTTCATTTCTAGTTTTATTTCACTGTCCTCTGAGAATATACATGGTATGATTTTTATTTTTTTAATTTGTTGAGACATGTTTTGTGGCCTAAGATATGATCAGTCTTGGAGAATGTTCCATTTGCTGATGAGAAGAATGTATATTCAGTAATTTTTTGGTAAAATGATCTATACATGTCTGTTAGGCCCATTTGTTCTAGAGTCCTGTTTATGTCCAGTCTTTATTTATTTTCTGCTTGGATGATCTGTCCAGTTCTGTCAGTGAATTGTCGAAGTCCCTGGTAATTATGATGCTCCTGTTTAGCATATGCTGGGTAAGAACCTTTGGCTTTGCTGGTGGGTGCTTTGATGGTGATCTAGATTCTTAATGGATGCCTTTTTTAGAGATGTCCTTATTTTGGTGGTTTTTTTCAGTTGCTAGTTGTTTATAGGCTGTAGCAATTGTGGGTTATGTGTGTGGGCAGATTGCCTGTCTCTCTTTGATGAGGGAGGTTGGAGGTCTTTGAGATCCTTTCTGTTTCCCTATCCCTGTGGTCTTCCTAACAGTGCAAATTGTATTGGCACGCCCAGTTTAATATTTGAGACAGTAGGTGGTGCTTGTGGTTAAGAATCAACCACACCCTATATGATTTAGTCAGTATATGCTGTAAAGGGCTGTGCAAATTGACCTCCCTGTCAGTAGGTGCAGGAACAAGCTACAATATTGTTTTGGGGACCTGTGACTGGCTCTAACCCCTCAGGAGAAGGACTGAAATGCTGCAGGTGGTGGGTGGGGCCCTGGAACTTCCAAGTGAGTACTTTTTCTCCACCACAGCAGAGGTAGGTGGGGGAATTAGGTTTGGCAGGGCTAGGTTGGGTGAGACTGCTCTCAAGCTCCACAAAGCTGGTAAGGTAGCTGTTTTGGCAGGGGTCTAAGGCCTGCCCCCAGGCTTCTGGGGAAAGCTCCCAGGAAGGGGCTAAAGTGGTCCCACCCAGCCAGAAACTGTGCTTGCAGGGGCAGGGTCATCTGAGATTCACAGTCTGGCTGTCAGGAATGGGTTTCCCTCTTTTGCCCCCTCCCCTGCTCCATGGTCTTCCTCTAGCATCTGTCAGCAGGCAGTAACTGAAATGAGCTGAACACTCCCACAATTGCACTGCAGGATGAGAGCTTCCCTGTCTAGCATCCTGCCCTGGGCTGAGGCTGTGGCCTTCCTGTGGGGAGTGACGTGCTTCACAAGTGCACTGTGGCTGGGACCCACACTACTCTGTCTTTTCAGTTCTGCCCATGCAGGCTCCCTTGCCTCCTGAGATTAGTTCACAAATCTCCCCTCCATGCCCGCTCAGCAAGATTGAGTCCTGGGGTATGAGATCTAGCCTATGGGCCTATCCCTAGTTTCCCAAACATCAATCTCTGACCATGCTAGAGGAAGTGCTTCTGGTCCCCAGTTGCCTGTGGGGTGCTTCAAGCATGTTTGGTGTCCCTCCACTTTAAGGTGTGATCTGCTCTGATGGAGCAGCTGGTCAAGGTGCCCTAGTGATGGCCAGTGAGCATGGAGCTCACAGTCTGAGTACTCCTTAGTCTACTGCAGATCTTTAAGAGGAAAAGTTTGAGCCCCACTCTCTGTGGAAGCCTTGGTATGGTGGATGCACTAACAGAGTTGAAGCAGCAGCTCCTGAGAGCCCGGCTCAAGCATTTCTCTTGGCAGATTCAGGTGGCAGAGGGGAAGGGGAGGAAAATAGTATGAATGGAGGTAAACAAGCACTCTGGTCATCTCTTCCGCTCTGTACAGAAGGCAGCCTGCCTGTAATGTCCAGGCCCTTGGGTAATGAAGATCCCCCAGGACCCACTGGCCCCTATGGCTCCTGCAGTCTGGGCTGGAGTTGGGAAATCTTTGGGTGGGAATCAACAAGATGAAAACTGAGGGGCTGAAACCCTCTGGCGAGCACAGAGGCACTTGTTGAGTAGAGAAGCAATATGGTGCCTGCCATCTCAGCTTGGGCCTGTGGAGATAGGAAGCACCCTAAGGGGGCTGGTAGCCTGGTATTTTGTCCTCAAGAAGTTCCAAGTTCGCTGGTGGCAGCAGCTTTTGAGCTTGTGAGGGCAGAAAGGCTCTCCAGCAGCCTGGGTGTCTGCTGACTGCCGGAGATGTGGGGCAGGGGGAAACAAAAGTCTCCACCTGCCCTTTTTGCCGGACTCCAAGCCCCTCAGGGATTGACCTCTGCCAGTATCTTGTTCCTTTTTGTTCTGCTCCGCGACTTCTTCCCATGGAATCTTTTGTAGGTTCTTGAACTTTTCTCTTGGAATTACACCCAATCTACGTTTTTGTGTTTGTTTGTTTGTTTATTTTTCATCTAAAACTTTCCTTTCTTTCTGAGACAATCTGGCAGCTGGTGTCTCTGCTCAGCCATCTTGTTTTGCTCCCTCTCCAGGTCATATTTTAATAAATTCTGAACAGATGAAGGTATGAGATGCTCCCTGGGTAGAAATTCAAGCAGTAAATATAGAAGAGTTGCTGAGTTCTAGATGACATAGAGGTATTTCAAGTGGCATAAATAGCAATGTTTCAGAGGTATTATAAACTATAGTCCTTTGTATCTGGGAATCAATAATGGAATTAAAGGAGGTGATACTTGGCAATATCTGATCAATCCATTCATTCACTTTTTAAAAAAATTTATTGAGTGCTTATTATATATCAGGTCCTGTTCTAGACACTCCAAACCCAAAAAATTAAGACTTTTTTTGGTGATATTTGAAGTCTATCAGGGCAGATAGACATGCAAACTAATAATTGCTATAAGTGATATAATGTAACAGGTCACAAATTATGGTAAGAGGACTCAACCCTGTTGGGGGAAGGTGAAAATTCAGGACAGATTTTCCAGAATTTTATTGATTCAAGTTTACTGAGTTCATTATGACCAGGGTTTTCCACCCAGATAGGTAGCAGAATGTGTGAAGTCATGAAATAATGAAATCACAGGGAGGCCTCAGGGAACTGTATGTAGGTGGATTCTTAGCATTTCTGCACTTAATGTTTGCATTTTCAACTACTCTCAGCCACCACCAAAGGCTGTGGAATGGGGTAAACTTTGCTAAGGTTAAGTTTTGAATTACCTGCGCAGAGAAAAGGTCTTATTTAATCATGGCTTCTTCAGCACCTAGGACAGTACCCAACACATAGGTGACACAAATACATGTTCAAACAATGACCCTTTAGCTAGTGAATGAATACAGCCAAGCTCTCGGGTGGTGGCGTTGTTTTGATATTCAGCATACAACCTAGAAGCTCTTGTGAAATGATGATTTTATACTATTATTCCTTGGTGGGGAAAAATATGGCAGAAAGATAGAACACTGCTAGTCTTGGCGACGGAAGTAAATATGGCTAAGAGAGACTCCTCATGTAGCAGCATAGACATCTGGTCTGTCACCCCATCTTTTTCCTTTCTTTGAAATATATGCTGAGTCTAGCACTTTTCTCCACATCCACCACTGCCCCTGCAGCCTAAGTCATCATCATGGTATGACTGTGCAGACATAGATGAGTCACAGATGACTGAATGTGGTCACTTCCTCCCTGATCCATCTGCTTCCTTTTGTCAAGGAGTCCCAGTGATCTTTTCTCCACCAGCAGCCAGAGCGACCTTCTAAAACATAAACCAGATCAATCAGCCCCTTGCTCAGAACCCTCCATGGACTCCTCTTTATGAAATACAAAGTCATCACAACCCCTGTATGGCCAGGCTCCACCTCTCTCTCCCCCAACGCTCCCACTTGCCCAGGACTCCAGCTATTCTAGGCTCCCTTTTCTTCCCCAGACTCATCAAGAGCATCCTCCTCTTAAGGCTTTAACTTGTCTTTGCCTCTGCCTAGATTACTCCCTCACTTTGTTCTGGTCTTTTTCTCTGCTTTAATGCCACCTGGTTGGAGAGGCCATCTCTGATCTCCATATAAAATAGCACCCCTCCTCATCCCAAGACATGCCATATGTTCGTCCGCTTACTTTTTTTATGAACTATCTCTTCCCCACTCTAAAGAAGTTTCACAGGATCATTGTTTGTTTCACAATGAGTGTTAACCTGAAAGATACAAAATGTGGTTTTATTACAGAGTGCTATTTTCAATTTGGGGATGGCTGGAATCTACAATAGGAATTACCCTGTGCTCTATGTGGAAGCAAGAAGACAGCAGTCTGCAGAGCTGTGTCAGGAGGGGGCCACACAGTTCACCCTGAGGCAGGCAACTCACACGGGGGTTAGCTGGGACGTGGTTGAGCCTCAGAAATGTCCGCTTTTTAGGGACACAAGTGATTTAAATTTGTTTCCTGTAAGTCTGTGATAAATAATAATGGCTAACCTTTGTATATCAACCATATAACACCCTTATGAAGTAACTTCTCTAGTGTTATCTCTGTTTTACAGATAAAGAAATGGGTACAGAGAGGTTAAGCAACTTGCCTGAAGTCTCAAGTAGGTCAGTACAGTCCGCTCAAAGCCTGCCTGCCTACGGGCCCACCCCACTGCTTTGCCTGTGGTGAACAGGGAATGGGGAAGGTTTCCTGGATGTCTGCCCCTGGGCCATTCTCAGACCAGCCTTAGTGTCTTAGTTGCACTGGGTACTGCGTGTGTGTGGCGCGATATTAAGAGGCTTGTCTTAGTTTCTTCGCTGAAAGTGTGCATACCATTCTTTCAGGAGTGCGTGGGGCAGACTGTGGAATATCATAAAATGCATTCATTTCCCATACAAATCAGCCTTAAATGGGACAGGAGGATTGAAGACCTCTCCCTGAGTGAATGATTTTGTAGATTATTGATTTGGGCAGGAGTTTATTTAAACATTAAAACCTTAAATGAAGTAACTTAGCCTGAAGAAAAATGTGTCAAATATACTACTTGTTATAGCTAGTTTTTCAGCCTCTGAGGACTTTGTACACTGTCCAGATGTATTTGTTTATTTATTTTTAATTTCTCAAGGAAAAAAAAAAAGGATGGATTGGAAAAGGGAGAATGGGATTTGTCTCCAGAAATTATAATCTCTTTGAAAAGGAAACTTTGGAAAGTCTTTTAAAACATTTTTTTCCTAAAGCATTCTCTGCCTTAGGCTAGTCCCAAAACATTAGATTTTGTTATTTAGATTGTGAAAAATGAAAATGGCTCTCCCTTGCTTCCCTGTTACCTGTATGTTCATAATTCTTATAATTAGTATAAGGACCTGGTACTCCCAACAAAGGAGTTAAAAGAGATGGGAACATTAATTAACTGGAACAATTATATGCCAGTTTAAAACTTGGGAAAAAAGGATAATTCTTGCCTTTAGTGTCACCGAGTAATAATAATAAAAATAATACTGATATGTAGCTACATACAGTTCATAGAGTGCAGCCACACATATTTCCTTTTGATGACAAAACCATTGAATTTCTCTCTAATTATCTTGCATGGATTAATCTTGGCCACACAGCTAGTGTGCGAACTTCCTGAGAACAGGGGTCTGTGCAATGCAGTAATATAAAAGGCGGGCCCCTGATTCCATTTGCCATGGCTGTGTGAGTTGGGCAAGTTATCTCCGTAATTCTCAGTTTCCTCGTCTATAGAATGGGAACAATAACAAAACCTGGGAGTCATAAAAGAGCCGCCATTTATAAAATTGTCAGTACAATGCCTCACACATTTTTTTATGTCTTTGTGTTTATCAGAGATCCTCCTAATCTTTCAACAAATTATTGTGAAAATCTTTATATATTAACTAATTTGCTCTAGAAATGGCCTGACTTGAAGAGAATCCCTTTCAGAATTTTTAATACCAAAAATTTCCCAGGAAATGGAATGAATAAGAAAATTAGAAAGAAGGAAAATATGAAATTGATTAAAAACATAAGGTTGATTATCGTGGTGATTATTGTGAGTCTCCAGTGTGCATATTTAAATAAGAAGCCCCTTGGTATATTTCACGATCTTAATCCAGACTATATCCTTTAAAGAATGAAAACACAAACAAAGCAAAAACAACTAAATTGAAAAGAGTGAATTACCAAGTATATATGTAATGGGCTTTGTCATGTGAGGAACAAAGCTTCCCTGCTTTATTTTAAGACTCTGAGAGATTTTGGGGGGTAGGGCTAAAAGATTAGAATAATTTGAGTAAAATATAAAACCCTTCCACATACTCATTTCTTACCCATGATTACTGGCCCCAGTCCCTGCTAGTCAAGGCTTTTGTCCCTTAGTCTCCAACCTGGAAGCTCCGATCGACGTCTCTTTCTCATCTCAGAATTTTTTCCTGAGCATGTTCCCAAACTATGAATACACCACTGCTAGACCTCCTCCACCCAAAATAGGCTCTTAAAAATCACGTCAAAAAATAAACAATGAAAGAAATCAGATATTTTAAAACAGTATTTAGGAGTCAAAATGAAATTTGATGAAACATGAAGAAAGTCTGTTTTTTAGTTGATAATGATATCCGATGTTAGTTTCTTAGTAGTTTTGACAAATGTATCATGGTTATATATTATAATATGTTCACATTAGGGGAAACAGAGGAAACAGTATACAGGAACTCTTTGCACTGTCTGTTACTTTTCTGTATCTAAAATTATTTTGAATTTAAAATGTATTAAAAAATAAAATTTGAGATAAGCTAATCCATTCCTCTTATTGTATGTAGAAAGAAACTAACTTCCAGAGAAAGGAAGTGACTACAAACCTGGCTTCCTGACACCCTCTGTTTGGTGATATATGTGAAAATATATTTAGAAACTTTAAATCCAAGATTTACAAATAAGATTTTTTTATAAAAGAAAAATATGAGATTTTGAATTTTTGTCTTGCGGTACCTCCACAGACCTTCCTAAAATCTATCACCTGGGCCTGAAGATGTGGCTATGCCAACAGGTCTGGGTGTAAGGCCGAGAAGTGGAGTCTCTAACCCGAAACTGCCCAATCTGAATTCAGCCCAATTCTCCAGTGCCATCGTGTTGCAATGCAGGCCCCGGAATCAGGGGGCATGTGGAATTGGAGGTCAGGCGTGAACATAAGTGCAGATGGGGGTTCGGGAGCACAGACTTTTCACAAGCAGGGCCAGCACTTTGGCCCAAAGCAATATTTCAACCCTACTGAGTACACACCTTGGCTGCTTGTTCACTTTGGAACCCAGACCGGCAAAGGAGCCGATCTCTTGCAATTGTCGGGCTGGGACTTCGATGTCTTCTGTTGGCTATTCTAGTTTCTACACCTGGTCGTCCCCTGCCTTGAGCTCCTGCTGTGCTCCCAGGCTCTGACATCCCACCTGCTCTCTCCTGGCTTTCAAGCCTCCTGACTTTCCCACTAGTTGTTGGCTTTACCTTTCCCACCTGGCCTTGACAGCTTGCCTCAGCCCATGCCTATTGGCTCCTGACTAGTAAATCACCATAGGCAGCATGTGGTAGTGTTATGAGACAAGTCTGTCTTCTCAATAAGAATCTAAGCTCCTTAAAAAAGCAACTATACTTCACTTGTTTTCTCAAACCAGTGTCTCTCCTAGGGTGGGGCAACATCATCACAGATAGCTTGGAAGCTAATCAGCAATGCTGGTCCTCTCTCACATCTTGCCCTACCATCAGTAGCTGTGCATGTTCCCATCCTAGTTCAGCTCTGATTAAGAAGCATCCCAGTACTGAGAAAAATGGGCAGACTTGGAGTTGAATAATATTAGTTCAAAGCTGAACTCTGCAGGGACTTTTCTCTTTGAATCTCACTTTTTTCAGCTATGAGAAGAGGTGGTTGTATTCGCAGCCTCAAGATTTCTCTGTACCCATACCAAACAATAGCCTATGCCATTTCCTCATGTATGATGGAATCAGTGGTCATATGACATCAGACATGAGATGATCTCAGAGTCATTCAGGTCCCCTCCATCTACATTTTACAGATGAGGAAACTCCTCAGGTCCCATGAGACATGAGGACATCAGTAGATTGTGGAATTAATGGATGGATCCACATTCTCCAATTTAATCCGAGAATCTTCTAGGATAGCCTATTCTTCTAACTTGTGTTAATTCAGCCTAAAATGTCTTGTGTTGACATTTTTGTTGTAATATCGTCTCTGAGCTAACATACAAAACTTCTTATAGAGCATGATAGAAATTTTGTTTCAAACCTGAATATGTATAGACTGAATGAAAATATACCATGATGTTACACAGTGTCTATATTCTGGGTGATGGGAGAACAGGTGTTTTTATTCTCCTTTTACGGTTCTATTTTCCTTTTTCTTCAATGAATATATATCTCCACAGTCAGAAAAACAAATACATAATGTACAGAAATAATAATTTTGAAAATACCTTCATTTACTAGGGATGAGAAATAAATGAAAGGGAAAAGAGAAGATACAGTTGGAAAGCCCTAAGTTGTAGTTTTGTTCATTCATTATTCATTCTTTCATCAAACGTTCATTGATTACTTAAAATATAGCAATCCTTAAATGAAGTCTTTGTCAGATGTAAAAGTAGATCAGAAACAGTACTTGACCTCAACTGACTAGAATTCATCAGGGGATATACGTATGCATAGAAAATGGGTAATTTCAGAGTCTGTGCGTGACAGACCGTATGAAACTCCCACACAGGACCTATGGCTTACACAGTGTAAAGGTCACTTTTGGTTCTTTAGGAAAGACTTCATGAAGGAAATGGCATTTAATCTGGGCCATGAAGGGTGATGAGGATTTTGATAAACCAAGAAGGCATGGCGAAGACATCGCTACCTCTTTCTGTCCCTTTTTCACTCTCCTGCAGCTAGCTTCATCTTTGTACTCCTACTACACCAGTCAGACACGAAGTACCTCTGTGCTTAGCCAATGCTTGTTAGATGGATCAATAAATTGCCAGCGAAGTTCTAAGCCAACGTGGTCAGTTGTAGCATGGAATTTCTCCCCATCCATAGACCCCCTGGGAGTCACTTTCAAGGGGGAATTTACAATATGTAATGTGAGTTTGTAGTCTGTTATGCATGTGCCATTTTAATGTTTCTTATTCCCCAGTGTGTGCATCCGAGCCCCCTAAGGTGCTATTGTTCTCTGAATGTCCTCTGTCCTAACACTGGGAATCAATTGCTTAACTGTCATCCAACGACCCCACCCAACTGCACTGTCTGAGGACAACATCTGCACCTTGTCCCTGCTGCTCCCCCAGGGCCAAGTGAAGGGGCTGCCTCAGAGTGGGCACTGTGTAAATATCTGCGGAATGAATGAGTACCCGATGTCCCACAATGATGATAATAAAGTGACAGACAGCTGTTAATAGATAAGTCAACTTGACTATAATTGATGAATATGGATCAAGGAGGGGTTCTTTTGGGGACCTGAGTCAGCTCATTGTTTAGGGAGAATCGAATTAGTGTAGACACAGAATATATGACATGCTATGTTGGATACCAAAAACCAAACTGATACATGCAGTTAAATGCTACTGGTTGGGACAGTAAGGGTCAGTCAGAACTTCCCCTGTGGAATTCCAATTGTTTGAGAGAGATTCAACTTGGTCTGGACTCAACCACAATAACCCTCAGGAAGTGACAAAGAATTTCAGTACACTTCCTACACAAGGAAGAGCATTAAACAAAAATTTCTGAAACTGAACTCCTTAACATTGTCCCTGCCCTTTGCGAACAACAGGCACGAGTAGCCTTCCTGACTTAAACCCTCTGCGGACCCCAGATTCAGTTTTCCCGCCTGTAAACAGAGTGGAGCTGTCAGTGCTCTTGTGCAAAGCCCGGTCCTTTCTTTCCTTGTGCTGCATCCTGTTCCCACTTGCTTATGCAGGGATTTTGCTCTGGGAATTCTCTTCTATCTGATCATTCTCATAAACCTGCTATTACTTTTCTCATCTTAAGAAAACCTACTCTGGACCTCACTTCCTCTGCCAATCACTGCCTCTTTTCTCTGTTCCCTCTCGTAGCAAAATTCCTCATAAGAGTTACGTGTTCTTCTCTTTGTCCTTCTTCAACCACTCCAATGAGGTTTTTTGCCCCCAACACATCATCAAAACTGCACCGACACACCCCTATGACTCCCACATCAGTGAAGCTGGTGATAAGTTCTTACTCCTCAGCTAGCCTAGCCTATCAGTGCACTGGCAGGGCTCATTACCCCCTCCTGTGTTTTTCCACCTGGTTTCCACCTTCCCCGGCTGCTCCATCTCGGCACCCTTTGCTCCTCCCTCCTCTTTTCTCTGTTTGCAGCTGCTGGTCCTCCTCTCTCCTTTGTCTTTCCTCCTTTCCTCATTCAGTCTTACGGCTTTAAGTCCCAAACACATGCCGACAATTTCCACATACACCTACAACACGTCCTCTCTCCCAAATTCTAGACATTTCCATCCAGCTGCCTTCAGACATTTCTAATTGGAGGTCCAGACACTTCACTCTTAACATGTCCATCCTTAACTCCTTCCTTTCTCTTATACTCCAGATCCAGGTGAGCGTATATATCCTGTCAGCCCCACTGTAAAAAGCGTATATAGAATTTTACTATTTCCACTGCCGCCATTCTGTTGAGAGTGTCCAACATTTTTCTCTTGAATTACTGCTAAGGTCTCCTAATTGGTCTCTCTCCTTTTGCACCCCCTCCAGATTCTTCTCCACACAGCAGCTGGAGCGATGCTCTACAATAAGCCAGATCTCGCTATTCCTCTGCTCGAACCCTCCAGTGGCTTCTCACCTCACTCAGAGTAAAAGCCAAAGTCCTGCCTGTGGTCCATAAGGTGTTAGGTGATGTATGTCCTTCCCACCACCTGTTTCTTCATGTCCTTCCACCTTCCCCTGCGTCCCCTCTGTCCTAGCCGCTCTGGCTTCCTTGATGTTTCCGAGCGTGCCAGGTACTCTTCCGTCTTGGGCCCTTTGCAGTGCCTGTTCCCTCTGCTTGGTGATACCTGCACGGCTATTTCCCTC
>RJWJ010005818.1:0-65952 GCA_004363605.1 Indri indri
TTTACTATAAATCATCTAGAGAAACCAGGTAGCTCCTTCAATACTTTGCATAGAAATTTCCTCCATCCAATATCCAATACCATCACAAGTTCTAGCTTTCACAAAATGCTAGAACACAAACACAATTCAGCCAAGTTCTTTGTCAATGTATAACAAGAATAACCTTTCCTTGTCCAATAACATGTTTCTCATTTCCTTCAGACACCTCATCAGAACGACTTGTGCTGTCCATATTTCTATCAATATTCTGCGTGGGATTACTTAGGTATTCTCTAAGAAAACTGAGACTTTCTCTATAATTTTACTTTTTTTACCCCTGAGATCTCACCAGAATTGCCTTTAAATGTCATTCATGGCAATGTAGGCTTTTTTGAGCATACTCTTCAAAGCTCTTCCAGCCTCTACTTACTATCCAGTCCCAAAGCTCCTTCCACAGTTGCAGGTATTTGTTGTAGCGGCACGCCCACTTCCCAGGACCAATTCTTAGTCCACTCAGGCTGTGATAATAAAATGGCATGGACCGAGTGGATTACAAACAACAGAACTTTGTTGCTCACAGTTCTGGAGGCTGGGAAGTCCAAGATCAAGGCATCAGCAGGTTTGGTGTCTTGTGTGAACCTCCTTCCTGGTTCATAGATGTCTTCTCATTGTGTCCTTACTTAGCGGAAGGGGTGAGGGAAGTTTCTGGAATCTCTTTTATAAGGACACTGATCTTATTTAGGAGGGCTCAACTCTGATGATCTAATCACCCCTCCCCTGCCGAAATTCCTCACCTCCAAGTAATATCACGTTGGGGAATAGGTTTCAACATGAATTTGGGGAGATGTCACAAACATTCAGGTTGTGGCAACTCTTTTTGTTATGTGCTTGGGCATCTCTTCTTCCCTCCTCTGAGCTTTCCACCAGAGCAAGGATTGTTTCTGACCCATCTCTTTAACCCTCTCTCCCTGTTCCCTGGAATGCTGCCTGGCACAGACAACAGGGAGTGAGCTGTGGAATCCACAGGCACAGTCCCAATCCAAGATCCAGAGTCTACCAGCTCTGTGCCCTGAGCAAATTATTTAACGTCTTTGTGTCTTGGCTTCCTCAACTATAAAAATCAGGATAATACCAATAGCTTCCACCTAGAGTTGTGGTGAGGGTTAAATGCAATAGTGTGTAAACTGTTAGCATTAACTCTCTGCCCATGAAAAAGAAGCTCCTTTCTTGTTCATAGTGAGCCTCAAAAACTTTCTCCCTCATCCAGAAATGGCTACAGTGCATTTGTGTCCAGGAGTTCGAGCTTTAAAAACGATGCATTCCCTTCGAGTGTTCAGAAACAAACAAGGGAGGATTTACCAGGCCCCGTGGTATCTCCGTGTCTGTGGGGTTGTGAGGTTGACAGTAGAGAGAGCCCTGTGGCAGGGCAGCAGTTCCGGAACACAACAGTGATAAAGGCCTATCAGCTGTCACAGCTGCACCCAAAAAAAAAAAAAAAGTTAATTAAAGGACTTTTTTTTTTTTTTCCTTTGGAATCAAAGGGGCCATGGATGAAGAAATCTGCAGAAATTATCTAAGGCTGCTTCAACCTTAGCATTTATTATTCAACACCTCACTCATTGCCCTGATTATAAATATTTAATCATTCAACAACTGTAAGTGGTTGAGTCTTCCAGGAGGACCTAGGAGCATTAAGGGGAAGGAAGGCGGGGGCCAGGGGGTGCAGGAGGGGAGTGTGGCCATGCAGAGCCACAAAGCTGAGTCTAGGTGACATAGGGCCAGGTGAGGAGGGGTGAAGGACATTGCCCCATTGGACTTTTAAAAACAGATCACCAAGTACCTGGACACTATTTCGTTTCGTATTTGTTCACTGAAGTTCAAAAGCCGCTCCCCATCCTCCCCTGCTCCCTAGCCACTGCCAGAAGTTTCTCTCGGAAAACAGGCAGAAAATACTCTCAATGGAAGTGGAAGCCAAGCAGGGAGAGGGGCCATCCCTGCACATGCCTTTTGTCTGCCCTTTCGCTCTTTGTCTCAAACACACATACATGCACGTGCGCGGCCGAGAATCTTGGCAAGCTTGGGAGTCTATCAATAATGCATGTGCAGCATTGCGTCACCCCCCGGGGCCAGGAGAGGGGGTGGGGAGAAAGGGTTGTGCTACTTCCGAGCCTTGCAGACGTCCTGTCTGTGAATGGCTGGTTGAGAGAAGATTCTCTATGTGCAAACGTGTGTGTGTTCAGATAGTGTAAGTGGCACACACGCAGAAACAAGTGACACTACCCAAGGTGTTTCAGGTTGAATTGTGTGTCCCCCAAAATCCATTCATTGAAGTCCTCACCTCAGAATATGACCTCACTTGGAAATAGTTTCGCTGCAGATGTAATTGGTTAAGTTAAGATGAGTCATGCTGGACTACAGTGGGGCCCTCATCAGGTGTGCCTGGTGTCCTTATTAAAAGGGGACATTTGGAAGCAGAGAAGTTCACAGGGAGAACACCACATGAAAATGAAGGCATGATGCTTCTGCAAGCCAAGGAACGCCAAAGATTGCCAGCAAACCACCAGAAACCAGGGGAGAGGCAGGGAACAGGTTGCCCTGCGTAGCTTCAGGAGGAATCAACCCTGCAGACATTTTGATCTCAGACCTCTGATCTCCAGAACTGTGAGACAACAAATTTACGCTGTTTAACTCCTTCCCCGCCAGCCACCCCAATTGCCAATATTTTGTTACGGCAGCCCTAGCAAGCTAATATACCAAAGTGAGGGGTGTAAGGAGAGTTAGTCAACAGAACCTTGCCCATGCCACTCCGCAAGGAGGTAGCTATTCAGATATTTCGTCTCTGACTCCTCTACCTCACTGTTCCTTTACCTCAAGACTTCCAGAGCCCAACAAAAGTGCTGTGATGGAACCACACAGTGGGCTGCTGTGCTAGTCAGAGTTCTCTAGAGAGACAGAAGGAGCGGTACGTATGGATGGATAGACAGATTTATTGTAAGTAGTTGGTTCACATGATTATGGAGGTAGGCAAGTCTCAAGTCTGCAAAGTAAATCGACAAGCTGGAGAGCCAGGATGGCTGATGGTGTACTTACTGTCCAAATGCTGGTAGACTTGAGACTCTGGAATAGCCCATGTTTAGTTTGAGTCCAAAGATGAGGGTGTTTCTAGATGAGACTAACATGTCTGTTGGTAGACCAAGTGAAACAGACTGTGGTCTCCAACACGGGTGAGTCTCATAAACTCAGCTTGAGATCTACACAGAACAAGAAGGCTGACGTCTAAAATTAGGATTCCTCCTGTCTAACTGCCTTTGGACGCTCAAACTGAACGTAATGGCATTATTCACAATAGCGAAAAGGTGGAAGCAACCCAGTGTCCATTGACAGATGAACGGATAAGCAAAATGTGGTAGATACAGACAATGGGATATTTTTTATTCTGCATTAAAAAGGAAGGACATCTTGTCACATGCTACAACACAGGTGAGCCTTAATTTAGTGCATTATGTTTAGTGAAACAGGCCACTCACAGAAAGGCAAATACTGACTGTACAATGCCATTTACATGAGGTCCCTAGAGTAGTTAGATTCATAAAGGCAGAAAGTAGAATGGTGAGCACCAGGGTTGGGGGCGGGAGAAGTGGGGAGTTATTGTTTAATGGGTGCCGAGTTTCTGCTTAGGAAGATGAGAGTTCTGGAGATGGAAACGCTGCTTGTACAATAACATGGATGTACTTAATGTTCCAAACTGCACACTTAAAAATGGTTAAGATGGTAAATTTTATGTTATGTGTATTTTCCCCCACATTTTGAAAATGCAAACAAACAAGAAGAAGGGGTATTGGATACCTTGCAGAGCAGCTGGGAGGTCAGCAGGACCATGTCCCCTGTTAAGTTTCCGGAACTGGCCCTGATGGCAGACAGCCGCTGCAGGCCGTGCTGCCGTGCTGCGCCGCGGCCAGGAATCCAGTCCTCCCAGCCCTGCCAGTGCAGCCCCCACAGAGCCCCTTCTGCACTGGACACCTAAGCCTGGGAACAGCTGGCTTCTCTGAAGGTCTGGGGTCAGCCAGCTGCCTGGCTAGCAAAATGCACGTGGTATGATACTCCTGTCTATGTGCCACACAGCTCCTGTCTCAGCCTCTTGAGGACGTATGTGGAGGAATATATGGCAAGTCTGGGCCCTGGCTGCGGTGACAGCAAGGGGCGTGAATATCCCAGATTCTGCCAGAAGGTCAGACATCCCTCCCTAAATAGCAAGCGTGTCTAAAATGCACTGAGTGGACAGAAAATGAGTTGTCCATGCAAACACCTCCCTTGCACGTTGGTTGTAAGGATAAAAAATAATGTGTGGTAGGTGGCCATCACTGTGCGCAGCACGCAGAAATCCAGCAATGGATGAGAGCAATTGTTTTTATTGTTGTTGCAATAATGTTATGATCCCTTTTATTACTAGTGTAATATACTCTATTTCTAGTAGATCTTAATGGTTGTTAATAAAATATTAATGCATTTTATTTATTTTTTCATATATTTTACTGCAAACATGCACCGATTCTTGTCACGTGCGATCGTTAGTCTAATGGTTGACCTCCCGAGAGAGTGACTTTTAGTCTGTGATTAAATACAGGTTTCAGGAGGTAGAGCAGAGGCTGCGAGAGTCTTCCACGGGGTTTATTGGAGATCGCAGGAGAGGCCAAATCATGCGAAATTGTCTTCTTTTGACTGCGGAAGGGGGCTGACGTCAGGTGGGATGAGACGCGCACGTGCGAGGCAGCGGTACCCTCGAGCATGCTGCCCCTCTGGTAGGTCCCGGTCGTCCCTGCCAGTGCATTTGGCTACACGCGCGTGCTGTGCTCACGCTGGTTGGGTCTTGGGGCATTCCGCTCTCCTCACTCCCCAAAGCTCTTCCTCTGGCAGCCTCTGCTCTGGTGCTGGCCTGATATTTCTCCTTTGTTGGTTTGGAGTTGCAGTGCACAGCTGAGCCATTTCTACACTTCCCAAAACTTTTTAAACGTGTCCGACGTGATGAAGGCTGTCTTATGGGATGCTAGTCTTATTCAGTTGCTCCCTACTCGTCTCCTGCGAGTATTGACGTGGGTAAGTGAAGCGGCTTTTTTCCCACGTGACCTCAGGCTATTTGCTGAAGTTACGTTATTTGCTAGACTCCAGGCATGTATTCTGAGAGAACAATTGAGAGATTTTTCTTTCCCCTGATAAATGAGAGCCCTGGCCCTGCAAGAGTGCCTCTTTCTCTTGGAGCCTCCACCCTGCCCGCCAATGGGGCCGTCTCTGAAGGGCAGCTCTAGCATTTTCGTGTGGCTGCAATGGCATGGTTCTGGTCTACTTATTTGTTGAGGAGAGTCATTTCTAGACAGCGCTTCAAGCTAGAAAAGGAAGCATGTCCTAGGAAACAGCGTGAAAGAACCACATTGTCTGTGGCTGCTCTGGGTGGTGGTAACAGCCATTCACACTTTGTACAGGTAAGCTCATAGCACCCCTGCACCCACAGCAGCTGTGTTCAAAAGCAGGTCTGCCCAGAGGATTTGCTGATTCCCTCTTCATATATATGCTGCAGAATAAAGTTCACCTGAAATTCTGGGGTTCGTGTCTCATTTGTTTTTGTAATCAATTACTTTCATATAACTTATTTTTTACCAAGGGCCATGGTAAGCACTTTAACACACATTCCTATGAGGTATATTCACAACAACGATCATTGTCTGCATTTTACAATGAGGATGTCGGGGTAGAGAGAGTTTAAATAAATTGCCCAAGGTCACGTCACAAGTCAAGGTCTACTGAACTGCCTCTCTCAGTTCAGACAAATTGCTACAGAAGCAGAAAGGAGGGCCCCAGTTGAATTTTTTATTTGGCAAAGGGTAAGGAAACTGACATCAAAAAGTGTCACCTGAATAGAACCCCGAAGAAAGAGTGGAATGAAGAGAAGAGAATTACAGGAGAAGAGAAGACTTTAAATGCCCGGGATAGAGGGTGACTCTCAGACACTTCTAGTGACCAGACAGCAGTAGCTGGTTATGGCTAGAGCAGAGGGCAAGCGTGGTGGGGCTGATGGCGAAAGTGCCCTCTGAAAAGGCAGGGATTCCATCTTGAAAGGACTTCATCTGCATCTTCGGGGGCAACGGAAACTTATCTAAAGGTCTTAACTAGTAGGGAGAAGGATGAGGGAAGTCAGGGAGGAGGGAAAGAAGGAGGGAGAGGAGAGAAATAAATAAGAAAAGAAAGATAAAGAAGAAAAAAATTGTAATCGTATAGAGTGTTGTGTTAATTTTATAATTTATTTAAACACAAAAATGACAGAGTTTGGGGTTATTCTAATTTATCTCAATATTTTAAGACTCCAATTAAAATGTAAGGTAATTTTTCCACTCCCAACCCCTGGAGGAGAAATATATACCATCAAAAATAATACAGTGTTGCAAAACAATCTTCTGATGCTATATGGAAACTTCCAAACGACCAACTGGAATGGCAGATGCATGGAAGATGTACCCATCCTATTTAGATGCATTTAAACCCCAAGAAAGAGAGCTCTTTGGATTTGCTCCTCCACTTCCATTAACTGAACAGGATGCCTCTGAAAATGAAATTTACAGATCACCCAATTTGGGAACTCCCCTTGAGGAGGTTAGAAAGTCAGCCTGTCTTCACTCACATTGAGACTCTCTGTAGGAAGGAAATGGGTTTTGGTGAGCTTCCCTAGGGCCATCAGGAGACTTCTCTCATTTGTTTACCATGGGATATCTCAAATGCATATGGTGTATTTATGGTGAAAAATCAAAGCTGACTGGAGTACGATTTTCTTTAGTCTGTCTATCCCTGAGGTACGTAGTTAGGATTTCCACAGCCATGCTTATATTCTTACACACACACAGAGGAGATTCCCTGTAGAGATATTCATAATGTCATTTCCCATGCCTGCTAGGTGGCCTGGAAAAACAAAACTGTCACTTAAATGAAAATGTTTAACTAATGGAGTGATTACTTATCAAAATATAACTTTACTCAAGAGCTTGACAATGGCCAGTCACCATCCTCGGCTGTTCAATCTCGTACTGATTCACCAACTGATAGATTCTGGAAGATCTATTAATTCAAAGCGAAGAAGATGCACATCATTTGTAAAGTGAATTCGCAAGTCTTGCAAAAGATGCAGGATTTCATAAAGTTGACAGAAGTATTGGAAGAATTGCTCACATCAAGTGTAAAGACACTGACAGATAGCGTCTGGTAGGGGAAGACTAGACGATAACCCCATCACAGCCTTACCGGCTGCATTGTTCTGCGAAGCAGGTATCACCATACGTTATGCCAAATTTCTTTACACGTGTCGGCCCTGCCAGAGTGAACGTGCCATGTTAGCAGAGAGCTTTGCCTTTTTCGTTCTCTGATGCATTCCAAGCACCTACAAGTGTGCTCTGGAACATAGGAGATGTTCTAGCAATATTTTTTCCATAAATGAACATCTTTCCTGTCTGGAATATTAGTGATGGTGAGGAATTGGTCCATTCGTTGTTTTGTTACTGTTGCTACTTACTCTTCCACCCCAGATTGTAGGAAAATGTCTGATCTATAGATGCCTGTTGAATGAATAAATAATGACATATGCTTTCAATGAGCAAGGTGTCAGTAAGAAAGGATTGAGAGGCCCTTGGGAAAATTGATACAAATGTTGAATATTTGTGTGACCACCTTCATGAATTCCTTACAAAACTAAATAACATATAAATCTCGTTTATTATGTTATCAATCAATTTTATCAAAGAATTACAAAGCAATTCAGCCATGTTCACTCTTTGCTTACCTAAAAATTTATATGGATTTACAACTGTAACCTTTTTATGTATATAGCAAATATGTAATGCATTTATTTTCAAAATGATATTTTTATTTTTTCAAGATAAATTGCCAATTAAACCTAGTTAGCTCCACTATTGACTATGAAATTGTCATGTCTCTTTTCAAATAGATTATCTTAAATGTCTTTTTTCCAGTACCAATTTATTCAGGGACAACTTGGAACTTCTTTTATATTTAATTTTATATTGTACATGTGCCATCTATATTATACATGTGTATCACCATATTATTTTATTAATATTAAAACTCTTCACCAGTTAGCTGGAAAATATTCCATTTTGTGGATAAGAACAGTTTTCTTAAATTATCCCCAATTTAAAAATATTTAATTTCCAACTTTACACTCTAAATTACATTGCAATGAGACTTCTAAGCACAGATTGTGGGTCCCCCACCCCCTTCTCATCTCAGATGATTTCCTTGAGAATCAAAGAATAAATATATTTAAGACTTTTAACATGTTTGCCAAATTGCTTCCCAGAAGGGTGGCACCTACTATATCGCCATCGCTGCTGTGCAAGAATGTTTGTTTCATTGAACCCTATCATTTTACTCATTAATTTCACAGGCTTAAAATAGTTGCTCATTGTTTAAATTTCTATTTTATCACTAACGAATGAATTTGATCTTTCTTTCCTCCAACACTTGGTGGTTACTCAGTTGTATTTAATCTTTTGTATGAGGTTCTGCCTACCTAATCTTTCCCATTTGAAGTAATTCGTATTCAAATCCTGGCTTTTGCGCTTGATATCAACTTGACATTGGAAGCCATCTAAACCCTCTGATTTTCCATTTTCTCATCTATTAAATGGCGGAGCCCACTTTAAATGGAAAATATGGTTCTTTCCTCTGTTGTGTAGACTCATTATCCACAAGGTAGGTGTCCAAATTTGGCATGAGACAGAAAGTCCTTCCTGAGCTACCCTCACCTTCCTTACCCACCCAGGGTAATCATTTGAAACTCCCTTTCCACATTATGCTACGTGGATGAACCACCCAAAATTGCCCAAAGAAGATGGCATCACTCTGCATCCCTCAAGTCTTCACACATACTGTCCCCTCTCTCTCTCAACTGTGCTGCTGTGCCCTCCATTCTTAGCTTGGGTAACTTCTCATCATTCTTAAAATTCCAGTGAGGATATCCCTGTTCCTACTGGTATGCCACTCCCACGTGTCTCCCGTCCTCGGCTTGGTGTTTCAGAGGATCCTTTGAACAATGCACATCTCCCTTATTGTTATTCTCCATAGAAATTGATGACTTCTCCCACTTGCCACCAGATGGGGAGCTCTTGGAGGATAAGGAATTGTTTTAGTTTCCTAGTCCTACATCTTGCAGAAGGACACTCTACACGTTTTGTAGTAAATAAATGGATTCACTGGGTCTTTTGTAAGTCTATTCAGAGCAGATTATAATATAAACAGGAAGTTCGGTTTCTGAATCCGCGATAAGCAGGAGATTACCATACCATGAAGCAGTTTTTGTCACTGAAGGATCAAACCCAGCTACCTACCACCCATAGGGGTCCACTCCCCTCCCCAGCTCAGTAAGCTTTCGTGAGCCCTGGCTGCGGTGCTCCCCTCTGACCTGGGGAAGCTCCCAGCTGCCAAGAGTAGGCAAGCACAGAAGCCCGGGACACAGGTCCTGCCAACAGAACTAATTGTACAGCAGCATTCTTTGGCAACCCCACAAAGAACGTCAGGGCCATCAAAGGTGTGGATGGAGAGGCACTGCCTACGTGCCTGCCGGGGGGTGGGTGTTTATACCCTTAGGATGCCAGGAGCATGGAGCTGGCAGGAGGCGCCTTTGCCTTATTTTACTCATTAGACTCATAAATTGTGCTCATGCACAAAGACTTCCTCAGGCACATCTCGGCAGCTAGAGAAGAGAATCTGGGCTGCAAGCAAAAGTCTCAGGAGCCACCCAAGAGCTGTTCCTTCAGGGCAAATTCCTTGTGTCAGCTTAAGCTTGGACCTTGCCCCATGAAAAATATGCTCTGTTCGGAGGAAGAAAGCCATTTCAGATGCAGCATCCAACCCTCCGGGCTCGAAACCTGGAGCACAGCCGGCACAAGCGGGTGCTGGGGAGGCAGTTTCTCCAGCAGGCTTACCTGCGAGCTCACCAGCGCCGGGAATGGGGTCCCCAAAGGGGACTCCAGGGTAATCCATGTGCCACTAGGGACCACCCTCTGTGCTGGTACGAAGCGACCGGAAAACCCAGAACTCTGGTACTGTCTCCTGAACTCTGTTTCAAATGAAGGAAAGGCCCAGCCGCTCAGTCCTGTGAGCTGTCCCACGTGGGTCCTCATATTGTCCTCACGACACCCCCCTACCAGGTGGGCACTGTTTCAGTCAGTTGTTCAAAACAAAGAGCAGTCTGAGAGCTAGCAAATGACACTTATTCCTCGAACACCCCACTCTGTGAATGGATTCTGGGGCTTGATTTTATCCAGCTCTAGATTATTTGAATATGTCCTTAATCAGCCACGCCCAGCTGACTGTGGACTGTGGCATTTCAGGGAGCGGCGGGAACAGCCCAGCCGTCCCAGACTGGACAGGACCCTGCTGAGCTCAGCCAGATCAGCCACACTTCAGACACCCTGGAGATCCGTGAGAACTAATGCTTATTGTTTGTGCTCAGATCATCATCATAATAATAATGATACAAATTCAGTGTGTGAATTTTGCTTGACTCCTAATTCAAACAAACCAACTGCTAAAAATATTTTGAGACAGTGGTGAAAACTGAACGTGGATTTGCTATTGTACAAACTAGCTAGCCTGTGACATTGAGGAATCTCTGTTAATCTGTTAACTGTGACACTATTCTACGTGTGTGCGTGTTTTGTCCCTACCTGTTAAAAACGCACAATGCAGAAGGATGTCTGGTCAATAAAATGGCATAATATCTGGGATTCACTCTGGAATGTTGCAACGTAAGAAAGAAAAAAGAAACAGGAAGAGGATGAATGAAGCAAAAATGATGCATTTTCCATAAATGTTGAAGCTGGGCAAAGGGCCCGTGGGTACTTTACTGCACGTTTGAAGATTTTCATGATATATATATAAAAAAATGTTAGTATCATTATCTCTGAGAATTGGGAATTGGGTGACTTTTCCTTGTTCGTGCCTTTTAGGAATTTTCAAATTTGACACAGTAAACATGCATTACTTGGGTTATATTAAAAAACTACACTTGTTCCACATCTTGAATTTTCTAGATAGCTGATGCTTAACGCTGAATTCCTCTCATCCATCTGTATGAAAAGCTCTCGAAAATAGTTTACATACCTCCCTGCTTTCTGTGAAAGATGGGATGAAAAAATATAAGCTGAGCTTCTCTTTGCGACTGCGGCAGATTGCACAACACCCCAGCTCTCCACCCTTCCTGGTTCCACACCCTTTGCAACTTGACTTTGCATCTCGAGGTGGAGTCTGTTTCCCATTCCCTCGATTCTGGACCGGCTAATGATTTGCCATTAGAATGTGGCAGAAGTGCAGGTGTGCCAGTGCCAAGCCCGGGCTTTCAGAGGCCTTGCACACTGCCTTGCTCCCTTGGACTCCTACCACTGCCAGGAGGTCAAACCCAGCTTAGCCTGCCTGAGTATGAGAAACCTCGCGAAGTACAGACACCTCGGCCTGGCTGAGGTCGTGAAGAATGGCTAGCCTACGACCTACCCACCAGATGACCAAAGACTGAGGCCCAAATCCAGCTGAGAGAAAGGAGCCCAGCCCACATGCCCAGAACTGCCCAGGGACTCCTGAAAAATACTCACTGCGTAGTATGGGGTGCCAATGGAGTTTGTGGTTATTTGTTACACTGAATTATTATGGCAACAGTAACAGAGAGTGTCTCTCAGTTACAGTTTTATGAAAATAAACTTTGGCATCAGCTGGCGTAGAGAGGCAGCTTTGAGGAACAGAGGCACATTTGCTTCGGTCCCGAATGACCCCCGTATGCAGCGCTTCAGTACTTTCTGTTTTTTTAAAACAAATTTTTGATGAGTTTTTGCTGTGACCCAGACACGGTGCAAGGCAGTGCTGAGAGCCCAGGTTTGTGTCCCCGCTTTCAGGGACCCACACTTGGCAGGAGTCACTCACACCTTCCTCCCTTTCCCCATGACAAAACTTAGGTGGCCTTTTGTGTTTTTGATGGGGATGCACTGGGGCCCTCATGTAGCTGCTTGCTTTTGCGAGAAGCACAGACTTTCTTTAAGGCTGTTGGACTCTATTCCAAGGACATTTTTTTTTTACAGACAGAGAAATCCCTTACTACATTAAATCCATTAAATGATGCTGAAGATCCGCCTTCTTTCTAACAAATCCCTGGAGTTCTAGGCAGGAACTATCTCATGCAATTAAGGAGATAGAATCAGACAAGATATTTACTACAGATTTTTTTTTTTTTTGCACACACAGACATAATGAATTAAAAACTCTGAACAATAGAAAAACCAGAACAGCTATCTATAAATCTATTCTAGAGAAATAAAAGTACAAGCTATGTGATTTAATCCTAAGTGCTTTTTTATTAATGAAATGAAGCACACTAAAATATTCATGTACATTAAATTCCTTATAATTAAAATACTGACATATATTTAAAATAACAATATTCAAAAGAAATGACTAGAACTGTAACACCAATTCAAAATGATGATGGTCTCATTCCTGGCTTACACTATACCACTGATTGCAGTACAAATTGCAAATTTTGTAAGTTAGTTCAATTCTGTTGAACAAACATGTACTTAGTACCTATTCGATGCCAGAGAATACCAAGCTGAACAGGACACTTTACTGACACCAAAAATTCAAATGAATAATGTCATTGCAATGAAACAAGCTCTCCCACAGCAACAATGCCCTAGAATCTCCATGAGCCTGGGAAAGGAGGCTTAGCCCAGCCTGGGAAAGACAGTCATTTTGCGGGGTGGGTAGAGTGGTAAGGAGTGTGTCTTTGGGTCCAATCTTAAGAGATAAGTAGGAGGGGTTAACCAAGTGAAGGTATAGAGGTGAAGGTTGACCTAAATAGCTAAGTTTTATCTGTTGCACAAATGAGCACACCTCTGCTGGCAGGCACTGGAGTAAGTTTTGCAAATTCACATTGCAAAGGGAGAGCTTGGGATTTGAATCAGGGCCGCCTGACTCTGAAGACTGTGACCGTTCTACTACATCTATCATTTTCTTCCAGGAAGTATCTCTCCTCCTTGTTGGAGAGAGGGGTGAGTGGTTTGGCGTTCTTGACATCTTTCTATGTGTGCACATGAAAAGGCATCTTCCTGGGTCTACAGCAGTGTGGACTGCAGAAGGAAGAAGCTGATTACTTTGGTCTAACAGACCCGATGCATTCAGTCAACAGGTTTGCAATGTGAAGTCATTTACATACATACATTTTCCCATCAGTAAATTCTGGTGAAAGCCCTGTCTCATCCATGGAGCCATCCCCCCTGGCTCTGAATTATTCTAACAAAATTAGGTTCTCACTTGTATTTGAGAACTGTTTACCAAAGGGGCCCTTAATTCATCCGGTTCCTTGCTACCTCCTCCACAACAGCTCCCCTAGTGGCCACTTACTAAGCTCCACCCACCCTGGTCTTTCCTGCTTCCAGCGTGGCCACACCAGTGGCCACAGTGCCACACCAGTGCTTGGTGTTTGCAGTCCCTTCTGCTTAGTGTACAATCCCCACCCTCTTGTCACCACATGATCAGACGCCCGGCTCCTTCCCATCATGTAAGTTCAGTGTTAATGTCACCTGCTTGGGAAAGACTTTTCAGATCACTCAATCTAAACTTTCCACGCACTTTCTGTGAGCACCATCAATCTCTTTCACCAGTCCACATGCCTTATGTCCTCTTAGCAGTGACCTTCAGCTCATTTTCAGGCTCATTTATGTGTTGCTTGTTGACTTTCTGTCTCCGACCACCTGAAGGCATGGACTTTGTCCTATTTTCACTGATTTTCTGGGGCCGAGGATAGATTCCAGCACATACTAAGTCTTTAGTAAATGTTGATTGAATGAGAGACAAAAACATGAGGATTACCACCTTGGGCTGGTTGGGGATGAATATTTTATCTGACTCTTCCTAAATGGTAAGCTTCTTGACAGCAAGGACTATTTCCTCTCACTAACAACACACCATTAGAATGTAGTTCAGTTGGATTCGTGGTAAAGGACTTACGAATGCCATAGTTTGTGTCTTTTCCTTCAAAACACCCTATTCTTTTGGTACTGAAGGTTAATTTCTTATTTGTCAATAGAACCAACACTCTTATTCCAATAATTCTCTCCACAAACTGCTGTTTTATGGGTCTGTAGCCCTGTCTTTGGACCAGTTGATAAATACTTATAGTAGCATTTTATACTTTACATCTCACTTTAAGTGTCATTGGTGACTTCTAATCTATTTTCAACTTCATTTTGTGATGTGGTGATTATTATTTATCCCAATGCTCAGGTGAGAAAATTGAGCTTCATGGAGTTCAATGCACTTCTTAGGCAGAGACAGAAATGTGTTTGCAGGTCTTCTTGCTTATGGCCCTAAACCCACGGGGCTCAGAGAGCATTTGGAAGGAAAATAATCATTGCCCTCGGGGAACGTACAGTCACACACCAGCTTGGATGTATTATGAGCTAAGCAGGGCACTTGGCACAGAGGACAAATCCAGTGGATATTTAATAAGTGACTGAAAAGGAAGTGGTTAAATAACAGAACACTGAGTTGTCTGCTATGATTCTGTGAATTTCTACATGATGATATAAGGGGAAAAATCAGTATCAAAGGGCTTCAATAAAGAAGAAAAGGTGATATGATGGTTCTAGATACTTCGATGAAGGTTATTCTAATGAAGTCAAAACAGGATGCACTTATTAGATAGAATCATGTGCTTAGTAGCCAACAATTTCTGCTCTGTCCTGTTGCAAATGGCTTGGGCGATTTAATTTGGCTAGAGTAAGGAGATAGGTGAGAAAAAGATACCATTGTCTTCATATGTTGTATGTTTTTGGTAGATCACTCTAGAGCTTTTTGTCTCTCTCTGCCCCTTAGAGATACAAGTGCCGCTTTACCTTGCATCAGTGTGGTATTTAGGAAACGGGATAACATGGAAACAGTAACAAGAGGGAGAGAATAAGAATATGTATGTCGTAAGGAAGAAGTGACGGGTACGACATGTACAAAGTTAACAGGCCATTCTGGAAAGTGAGCACAGACACCATTTCAATTTGAAAGGGAGAAACCAGACCATTTTCTATTCACTTAATTATTAAGTGAGTATCTTTAGAATAAATTATAGGCATTTTGAACCTCACCGAGTTATTAAAATGGCTTGCCAAACAATCAGGACAAACAACCAAGAGAGCCGTATCCATTGCATATTGCAAACGCTAAGTCGGACTGCTAAAGGAGCTCATTTGCTGTCAATGCTGATTTTATATTCAGTTTAGAATTTAGAGAATCCAGTGAAAGACGTATATTTCTGACCTGTGATAAGATGCACCTCTATTTAGGAAAACTTTATCAAACAAAGCAGTACAGACCATGCCGGCTTACAAGATCTGGGGAAGGAGGAACTGTCTGGGCTCCCTTGGGTCAGTTAATTCATTGCCCAGTAAAAGTAGCAAACACACACTCCATCTGATTTTATTCACAAGTTGCAAGACATCATATAAAAACCCTTTTAACATATATTATTGAAAATCTCTATTATAGTCCTCCAACTTAGTGAATTTGATTAAATCTCCATGACAGAAAATAAGGTATTGTAACATATGCACCCGCCTTGCAAAGGTCCTATTATAGTGCGGGCATGCCAGCCTTATTATGTTAAAAATGAATGGTCCTGGGAAAATAATTTAGTGAGAGATGAACTTAGAAGAACTAAAAGCATTTAGTATTGAACAAATTACCAAGTGAAATTGCTTTGCTATGAAACTTTGGGCTTATTGTCAGAGATGTTTAGTCTGCTCAAAATGTTTGATCTAGCGGAATGCCTGTGTTCAGAAAGAAATTCAATTTCCATCATGGGGGCTGGAAAGCCTCCATGAGACCACTTGTCTCAGAGAGGGGCTTGGATCCAGGCTCCAGAAAACAGAGGGTCCAGGAACACCTCTGCAGAGCCCCAGCTCTCAGTCCTGGTCTCAGGTGAGCACAGTGATATCTCCACCCATAGCCACCCACTTGCCCTGGCCAGGAGTGGGGACTGTATGCTTTAGAGTAAATGTACCCTCAGTGTGAACAGAGGCTGTCTTTGCTGCAGGGCATTTAATGCACCTTCCAGCACCATGCCCAGCAGTGGCCAGGAGAAACCAGCAAGCGCAGGAATAGCTGTGGGCACAGACCGAGGGACAGCACGATGGGTGATTTCTCTAGTGGGTGCATACCTTCTAAGGATTTCTTGTCACTCACGCAGAAGAAGCATTAGTCCTAAATGGCAAAGAAATGGATAGACTCACAGAATTCCCTACTAAGCCTGCAGGACTGAGAGGTTCATCTAGGGCTTAGATCTAGGTCCAACTTCAGATGATTTTAGATGGGAAATAGAGGCCTAGAGAGGTAAGACCAAGAGTCAAAGGGAGCTCGAGGGCCTTGACTGGAACCCAGGCCTCCTGACATCACAACCAAGGCTCTTACCCTGCACTGAGGTCTCTTGGCCTCAACAAAGACTCCATGTTGCTTCTCTGGTTTCAACTTGCAGGAGGCAGCACGATCAGGAATTGTCAGCTCCAATTTACAAATGGGAAAACGGAGTCTTGCTCAAGGCCAAAGTAGCAGAACAAGGTCTTGATCTAAAATCTTTTGACTTTATATCTTGAAACTCATCCTCGTACAAGTTCTCTGACTACAAGCACTCACAACCAATGGATCAGTCAAACTAACATGAATTTCAATATACCTGTGGCACCCCTGACACCTAAAATAGGTGAAGCCAAGCTGCTTCTAAATTTGGTGTGCCACCCTTTATTGTAGTAACAGGCGACATTGAAAAGGTCAACCAAAGACCAGAGGGCCTTGAGTAGCAGCAGGAGGGCTGAGCCTGCAGATGCCATTGTACATGTTGGACCATGTCCTTGAGCATTTTGTAGGAATCATATGGCTTGATCTGGACTGGGGTTGAGTAAGGTAACTGGTGGAATTAATTTATTGACAATAGTACACCTTGGGAGAGACCCAGACAGGTTTAACCCAGCCAACAGAAAGGCATTAGGAGCTCCCATTTCATTGTGGTTCACTTAAAGGTCAAGAAACTGTTGAATTCAAATGGCTTTGCAACTTGAGGTAGCAATGGGGCCACCCCGCCTACAGGTCCATCAGAACTGGGCTTGGAAGCACCGCCCAGAGGCCTTTCCCGATGCCCCCAAGGCTGGGGTTGGTGTTGTTGCGCTTTGGAGCTCTCACAGCACCTGGTCTTTTCCCATGCCATAGTACACGTGACACTTGGCTGTATCACCTTGTCCATGTCTCAGATGTACCTGGAGCAGGTTGGGGCACGACCCGTGTCTGATTCCCAGCTCTGTCTCTCCATGGCCTACACCCAGGGCCTGGCACACAGGGCCGAGCTGCAGCCTCCACACATGTTTGTTGAGGGAAGGAAGGGAAAACAGGATGCGTTACCATTTTCGTCTCGGTAAATATTGACAGACTCACTCTCTCTACTTGCAGTCTGGTGACACTGTGTCTGCTGTTGCTGTATAAATGCGTGTGTGGCTGGCAAAGGTTCATTCGCTGCTATTGTGTATAATGTGTGTGTGTATTTCCCTCTTTAGCTGTATAAAAAGCAAGCGTCTCCAAAAATCTCCATACTGACAAAATGAAAAAAAAAAAAAAAAAAAAAAAATCCCAACTCCTGTCCAAATTCTGAAGGAAGTGTGTGCGAAGAATCGTGGTGTGGAAGGAACTCAAGAGATGAGCCAGGCCAACCCCTGCTTTTCATGGATGAGGAGGGAAAACCAGATAAACACAGGGTCTCCTGAAGCTCCCGTGGCTAATTAGAAGCTGAGGTTTTACTACAGCCCCAGTATCCTTCATCCCAGACTATTATTCACCCTCTAGGAGCTCTCAACTTAATTGATTTAATTTGTCACTGAGATGTCATACTTAGGATGGGACCAAAAACTGAAACTGGCTATGTCCACAGCAAGGAAGAATAATTTGCAAATTCACATGTTGTGCTGATTTTTACCCCTCTAATCTCAGGGCCATTTATTGCTTTAAGTAAAGCCTTAAGGCGGAAGGAAAATAAGGCTATGCGAAAATTTCTCCCAAATTTAAAAGACAGAACTTGTCTCTTTTCTCCTGGGCAATCTAGGCTGAAGGAAAAACTCAGGAGTTCAACTCCTTCCTTCCCCATCTCATTTTTTTCCCCCTCTCCCTTGCTGACACATAGTGAGTCTGCAATATGGTATAAAGTGTGTCTTTTGTAGATGTCTTATGCTATTAACCATCAGATCATATTTTGCCACTAGTATATACACACATTGTTGTGACCTGAATTGCATCCCCCAAAAATATATGTTCATGTCCTAAATGCTGGTACCTGTGAGTGTGATCTCATTTATCTTAATAAATGGGTCTTGAAGATGTAATTAAGGGTCTCAAAATAAAATCACCCTGGATTCAGAGTGAACTCTAAACCCAGTGTTATGTGTACCCTTATGAGAGAAAGCAGAGGGATTTGAGACAGAGACACAGAGGGAAGCCTGTGCGATGAAGGCAGAGATGGAGTGATGTATCCACAAACCAGGAAAAGCCAAGGACTGCTGGCGGCCCCCAGAAGGCTGGAGGGAGGTTAGTGTGGGCAGGGTTGGTCCCTTCCAAGGGCTGCCAGGGAGAATCATGGGATGCCTTTCTGTGCAAGTCTGTCTCTGTGTCCAAATTTCCTGTTTTTATAAGAACACGGTCATATTGGATTAGGGTCTACCCTAATGACCTCATTTCAACTCAATCATCTGCAAAAGCCCTAATTCCAAACAAGGTCACATTCACAGGTATGGGGTCCAGGACTCCTACATCTTTTGGGAGGACACTATTCAACCCAGCGTGAGAGGCATGACGCAGAATCTCCCCTAGAGCATTCGGAAGAGACCAACCTCACCGACGCCTTGATCGCAGGAATTCTGGCTTCGGAACTATGGAAGAGCACAGTTCCGTGTTTCAAGCTGCTCAGTGTGTGGCAGCTTGTTACAGACGCTCTGGGAAATGAGCACACCCCTTCCCAGGGCTACGCCGTCCTGTTCTTCACCCCCTCCCTCCTCTCCTTTTGCTGCGTAATCGTTGCCTCTTTCCACACCAACTTTCAGTCTGTGAGTTCATTGCATTTCACTTTGATATGTTATGTAGAAGTGTATGTTCATGTTGTTATGTCTTGGTTACTCATGGCGGTTGGGGAGGTGAAACTTCTTAGCACAACGACAGCTTTGATAAGAGATGCATAACTAGAAATACAATTGTCCTTCTCTACACCGTTGCAGTGCAGGGTCTCTACGACGCTGCTCCTCTCGGCTGGCATCTTTGCGGTTCTCTTGAATTTCTTCTCTTGGTTGTGGATGGCTGTGGGGCAGCACATGTCAGACCCTCACATGCCGCACTCAGAGTCAGAAATGGGGGTTGGCACAGACGTGCACGTTCTCCTCATTTGCCTTTTTCTGATGAGGAAAGAACTATTTTTTCCCAAACTCCCCAGTGGGTCTCCCCAATTATCTCAACAGTGGGAACTTGGTTTCATGGCCACTCCTCGCTGCTAGACTGGGAAAGAGGATGCCTGACTTTCTATGTCTCTGGTCTTGGGCTCCCGGCAAGGAAGAAGGGAGTATGAGGTTGACCAACACCAGCAGCCAGGGTCCCCATATTGCTGCTGGGGACGGGGCTGCCTTTGCATGCACCTAGGCATCTGGTCGCCTTGGTCTGGACTGGTGATCCTCCAAACGCAGTGTGCATCAGACTCCCCCAGAGGATCTATGACAACACAGATGCCAGGACACCACCTGCAGGAGTCTGATCAACTACCCAGGGGCCTTGAGGCTGCTCCTCTCCAGTCGGCTTCCAAGCAGCACTGGCTGGTCCAGTGTCATTGTCGTTGTCACTGGCATTGCTATTTCTCAAGGAACGTAAGAAAACAAGGGGTGGTCAAGAGGGCTACTCTTTTAATACTATTATTACTAAAAAAGGGGTGGGGGAGAAAGGGGGATTTCTGTTTGCCTTTAAGTTGGTAGCAGCTTCCCTGTCACCTGCAGTTGAAAGGCACTGGCTTAGAAGTTTGGAGAACCGGCCCTCATGCTTGTTCTGCCAGGACATGGCTTCATAGCTGTGGGGCAGTCACTGCCCCATAGAGGTCCAGCTTTTCATGTGTGCAGTGGGAGCACCAAAACGGTATTTATTATTATTTCCCTTTATGCTTTCGCTCCTATGATTCATGGCTTTGTCCTTGTAAGCAAAACTCACTCTTTCCCTTAACAACTATTCTTTGAGTTTTACCCAGGGTCACATTCTATGCTGGGGGTGCCCAGTTTCCCTGTGTTTTCTCCGTGAATAGGATTTTTAATTCTTCACTTTGCAGATGGAGAAATCAAGGCTAAATGATCAGTCTATGTGTGCTCCATGGCAGAAAAATTATTGCATAGTGTCGTGCGGACAAAGAACACTCCGTTTGCCTTGAAAACCGATTAGATCACCCTTCAACTTGATGTACCTTGAAGGACCTGAATGGAAAGATTCAGTGTTTCTGAGCTCAGGTGCAAGAAAAGACATGCTTCCCTTGCTCAGAGAGTATGTTTGTTGTCTTTTGCAAGTCAAAGTATGAATCGTACCGTGGACTTGGCTTTTAGTTTTAGTATTTTGAGAGAAAGAGAGAGAGTGAGAGAGAGAGAGAGGGGGCAGAGAGAAAAAGGGTCCAGAACTCATCGTTTGGTAGCTATCCATTGATTGTCTCCCAAGTAGACATAAGTAATTTCAGCACTTAGCACATCAGTTAGGTCTAATTTCAGATCCAGCCAAAAGGAACTGGCTTTTTTCCAGTGGACCTCTGGCCCTCTTGCAGCTCCAGGTAGGAAGGTGTCTGGAGCAAGAGAGAAGAAGGCTGGCTTGCCGTGGACTCCCAGTCCAGTGGCTCATGAAGGTCTCTGCATTCCAGAAGAATTAAATAATTATGGGGGCGGAGGCACCACTGTCACAAACAATTTTGAATGCATTCTGCACTAGAAAGCAGAAGTCTCTTAATGACATTGGATCAGTATGCCAGAGGCTCTTTCCAAGCCCAAACTGCTGGCCAGTAACAGTGGGGCACAGACAAGATAGCCACCAATGCCACACCAGGGGGGCTGCTCTGTGGGGCACTCGTTGGCTACAGTTAAGGTCGGAAGAGAAGCTGCCTGGAAATCCTAATGTTTCTGTTGATCCAAGCATCTTCCTTTCTTTAATTCCCCTCTCGCCCTCTTTCATCAGGGTTGTGCATGCTTGCACTTGACCGGGCATTAATGAGATTGCTTTCGTGAGCCAAGTTGCAGAGGCAGAAGGAGAGACACAGCTTGCGGACACCACTGAGATCTGAGTTCTCTTGGGTCAGGATCTGAGGATAAAGTAGTGGCCCGCAGGACGGCCAATTTACTCATGTATTTGCTAACTCTTGAGGCCTGAGCTGCCTTAAACCAACTGGCATTCCTTTAGCTCTTCTTGCTGATAGGAAAGTTGACTTCTCATGTCAGGAGCACAGCTTGGGTATTTCGTAGAACTTTTGAGTAGAAAACCCTATCAACACTATCATAATTTTAGATCCGATTATTGCTTGGTTTGCATTAACTGATGGAATACCTTTAAAAATTTTTACTTTTTTTTCTTTTTTCCATTTGTCAATTGTCCGACTGTCTCATAATACTGTCTCGAGTTGCCAAAATTATAGCTGTGAATAGGACCAGGATAAGTATACATAGTTCAAAGAGCTGTGAGGTTTCTGAACCATCAACTTAATAATTACTACTGCTATAATGTTATGGTCTCTATTGCTGTTATTATTACCTTTAATGCTATTACTATTATTACTACTTTAATATTACTACTACTACTACTACTTCTTCTCCTATTTCTGCTGTGGCTGCTACTATTACTCCTGCTTGGGCTAACATTACTGCTACTGCGACCACCACAACTACAGCTGGGTGATAAGTGGTTGGTACCCATGGCCTCATCCTCCACAGCAACCCATTTTACAGTTAGGGTTTAGATCAGTTAAATAACTAAAAGTTTCAGCTAGTTACTGGTGAAACAGGAATTTTGACACAATTATATTTGACACTAAAAGTTGCATTTTTAAATGTTTCTGTATTGTCTGTTAATGATGTCGCTATATCGTAGTATGAAAGAAATAGTAATACATGGTAGGGTCTAGCTCAGGCCCATACATGTCCCATAAACTCAGAGAACATTACTATCTTTCATGTAGGAATTAGTGAACACATATTCAGGAAGCAGAATCCTGTGCCAGGCTCTGGGCCAGGGCTGTAGAGATGACGAGGACACCACCTGGAGGCTGGGGGCGCTCAGTCTGGCAGGGCAGACAGACGAGGTGCTGTGGACTAAAGCCCTAATCCCCAGCGTGATGACATCAGGAGAAGATTAGGCTTAGATGAGGTCATGAGGATGGGGCGCTCACGGTGGGATTTGTGCCTTTGGAAGAAGAGACACGAGAGAGTGCACTCTCTCTGCTGTGTGGGGGCGCAAGCAAGAAGCCAGCAAACCAGGAATCAGGACTTCACCAGGAACCGGATCGGCCATCACCTGGATCCTGGATTTCCAAGGCTCCAGAACTGTGATAAATAAATTTCCGTTTTGTAGGCCACCCAGTCTATGATATTCTGTTATGGCAGCCTGAGCTGCCCAAGACACCTGGCAACAACCTGAGGTTTGGGACAGGTATTGCCTTAGAGGCCATTCAAGGTGATGTGGAGGAACAGACAGCAGCTGGGCTCACACGTCCCCAGGTGGCTTTTCACTGAGTGAGATGTACAATAAGCAGGAAGAGAAAGCACTGGGGAGGTGGACAAGAGGGCACGGAATTCCAGGGCGGGCACAGCAGGAGCCAAGATGAGGAGTGACCGAGGCGGACAGAACTTTGGAAGCTCTTCGAGAGCTAAGATCAGAGCAGAGGTGGTTCCAAACTCCAGACTCTCACAGCAGGTGTGCACCTGGCCCTTCAGCAGTGGAGCTGGGCTGCTGAAACATCATTGGCCTGTCAGTGCACAAGGCCCCTCCTTGCTTTCCGTTCCCTTCCAGACTATAACACACGCCATGTAGTAACCTGGGTACTGAATCTGGCCAACGTTTCGCGTCTTCCATTCCCATCTCTCTGACGAGGCTCCTTGGTTTAATCTCTCGGATTCACCCTTTCCTCCTGGGACAGATGTGTCTTCCACATGCTGTTTCCCCAGAAACAAAGAGAGATTGATCCTCCATCCACTCTCACCCCGAAGCCTGAGTAGAACAGAGCATGAACCAGGTTAGAGGAGGCCCTAAGGGCTTTTTTACCCTCATTCTTCATTCTCACTTTTTCAATGTGTAGAATGGAGATGAGGATGAGCTATCCGACATAGATCATGGAATGATACGCAAGGATGTTGTTTAAAGTACTGTCAAGTTATTGTTGTTGTTGCTGTTATTGCTGTTGATTTTTCCTCCACCCCCACACCCCCCGGACACTGTAAGCAGTAAGCAAGCCTCCTGGTCAGCTTGGCCGCTCCCCCGCTCAGCCTTCCTGTAGGTTTAACCCTCCCTTGGAGGTGACACAGGTTGCTGTTTTCCTGAAATTCACAGAGTTGTGTACTTGCTCGGCTTTCAGAGTTTTCATGCCTTGAAGCAGTGATAACAGCTCCTCTTTGGGTGTGTGGTTGAGTGTTGTGCTTTAGAAGTGGCTGGATTTGCCCGTGGCCATGTTACAATAGTTCACCTGGAACGTAAGTTATTTTAAGTTGAAGCTTAGGGTCACCTGAGGCCACTCTGATTGCTGCCTGGAAAGTGGGTGGGTCGAGCACAGCAGCAGTTCAAGGTGTGTTGGCAAAAGAGCCCGCCGGGAGCAGGTCTGGGCTGGAGTTGCGTCTAAGGACAGGCTCGAGGTTGCTGGTTCCTGTCCCTGGCCTCTTTCGTTCCATTCCTCAGTTGTCAGGACAGACACGATGCTCCCAGCTCACTTCTGCCACATTCCTTTTTTGATGACTTCTCCCAGTTCCTTCTTCTTGCCTATTTCCCGTCATGAGCAGTAAGTAGCAAGCCTGGAGGAGGAGTTAACAGAAGTGCAAAGAACGAGTAGGTGATGAAGGGAAGATTTAGTGTGGCCATTTCTTTCCCGTCTCAAATTCTTTTGTATTTTTGGGAGGGCCGTGGGAAAAGAGGTGTGGTGTTTGTCATCTGCTTTGTGTTTTTAGAGTCTTCAGGCATTTTATTTATTATTTGGTGAACATTCATTGAGTGCTTGCACTGTTAGGACACCTATAGACCTCACCGGGAGTTTATAATCTAGTGTTAAAGATATTAAAAACAGAAACAATGCATGAAGCAGAATGAAGTGGGTGTATCACAGGGTGTGCACCCAAACGCTATCAAAGAAGACAGCAAGCACAATGGGCACCCTGGCCAGCACCCCTGGAAGTGCTTTGCCATTGCCCTTCACAGGTGTAATCTTGTCACCCACCGATGCAGCCGTCCCTTCTACACCTGGAGTCCTGGGAGGGCAGCGACTGTCTGATCTCGCCCACCATTCAGAGGCCAGCACCCAGCACCACCCAGGGCTGGGACACATTTCTGCTCGCCCTTTATTCAGGCTCATTCAGCGCCTGGACCGCCCCCCATCGCGGAGCTCTCTCTTCTCTGAACTCTCCTGACACCACCTTCCCGCAGCGCTCCTCCCGCCCTGTGACAACAGCTTCTCCGTCTTCAGATGTGGCGACCCCTCCGGGAATTGCTTCTGGGTCCTCTTCTCTTTTCTCTCTCTAATCTCTCTCCAGGATTTCTCATTATTTTTTCATGGCTTTAGATAATATATATAAGCTGACAACTCCCATATAGAGATTATCAGCCCAAACTTTTGACATCCCCATTTGGTATATAATGGGAACCTCAAAAGTAACACATTTAAAATAATGCCCCTTCCACCCCGACATTGCTTCCCTCTGGGTCTCCCTGCATAGGTAAATCTCTCCCTCACCTCTCATGTTGTAGTGCTGGGAGCCTGGGGGTCCCCTTGGCTGTTTCCGTTGTCTCAATGAGCCGCTCTGACCCAATTTCTCAGCAACTCCGATGACTCCAGTTCCACACCTAATGTCTCCTATACCACCCCCCACCCCAAGCCCACTGCAGTGATGCTTACTGGTGTTCCAAGCTACCATTGCCTCCTGCTAGCCTTCTGCTTTCCGTGGTCACTCCCTGACTGTCTAGTCCATTCTCCCCAGAGAGCCAAGATAGTCCCTAAATCTACAAATCATTAAAAACACAACCACCGCCACAATAAATACACTCCATTGGCTTCCTGCTACACTAAGAATAAAGCCCAGAGCCCTCACTATGGTGCACAGGGACCCACAGGATACAGGAATTGGTCTGTGCTATGCACTTCTCCAACTTCGTTCAATGCCACTCACCTCTTTGTTCCCTAAAACTGCAGCCCACCAGGCTGTTTTTCACCTTGGTGACTTGTCCAGGCTGTGCCTCTCATCCTGTGTGTCACCTCTTAAAGAGCACCCCCTCCCAGGGGGCTTTTTAATCAATCAGCCGGCCAAGCGAGCAGCCCGACTCCTGTCCCTGTGTTCTACCTTCCTGCTCAGTCCTGTCACTCTGCCCCCCACTACTTGGATACTATGACAGTCCTGGCCCGCTAGCACGTCAGATTCTCTCCAGGGTGGTGGCATGCTCCCTGGCTGTTCCTTGCCACAGTGTAACTGGTATATATCACAGTGTCTGGGACAGAGTAGACCCTAAATAAATATTTGCTGACCAAATAAGTAAAGTCTCCGAAGGCGTTTTCTCCAAGGATATGCTTACAAGTTGCCTGGCACAGTGGTAGCATCCAGTGTGGAGATTCTCTCTCTCTCCAAACTAAGTAAAAATTACATTTGCTCATCTCAGACCTATTTCTTACAGAAATATTTTTGGAAGAAGAAAGAAATGCTGATTTCCATCCTCTATATAAATGCCATGGGTGTTGAACAAACCTACTTAGCCACCTCGCATTAATCGCTCTTACGAATTACTTATTTTTAATTAAGTGCTTGATTATTAAATGATAAAATCTCTTTACTGAATGGCTAATATGTTCCTGTCTGCTTTGACTCTTCTCAGTCTGGCCAGGTGAGAAGACTTCTCTTCATGGATACTGTTAAGTCCCGTCTTAGGAATTCATTCTGTCGATCAGCCTCTCTCAGATTCTGCCCTGCACATTATAGACCCCCGAGGGGTCCCTGTGTATAGCGAGTAGACTCTATTGAGGAGCCCAGCAGTGAAGAAGCCTCTTTGCCCTTAGAATTTTCTAAACTCACTTTAGTATGCAACACTTTCATCTCGATGTCTAACATCTTGCTATGCAAGGTGTGGTCGGTACCCAGCACATGAACACTGGGACTGTCACTGAACTGACTGCATGCATCAGACAACAGCGGGAGGCTACGCACCTGAGCTTCCCAAGGAAGCTTGGCAGTTGGTGGCTATCAACCCTACTTTAAAGATGAGAAAACTAAGTTCCAGGAAGGGGAGAGGACTTGGTCAATTTCTTGTGTGTAGTGACCAACAGACACAAGATAAGAAGAACACGTATCTCTGCCTCCGAGTCCTTCCATCATAACGGGGTGGAAGAATATCAGATCAGAATGAAACAACAGGGAAATATTGATTTCTTAGATTCCAAAATAAAAATTTCATCATGAATCAGAGCAAGAAATAGCCACCGTCTATACTGAAAAGGTCCAGGGAAGGAGAAAAAGAGACAAAGGAAAGGAAGATGAGAAGTCTATTAAGTCTTCTGAAAGAAAGGAGACTAAGTCTGGAATCTTCATTCCCGCAACTCTGTCCCTGTGGGGTTGCCATGGGCCAGCTGTGTCTCCCTCCAAACTGCCTGTCCGGGATTTGGCAGCTACTGCCTACATGTGCCCATGCAGGTCTAGTGATGGTCTGGGCTTCCCACTGTGACATTGTACTGTGACATCCTGTAATGATTTTTCTAAAGCTGATCTCACTTTTATAAATTGTCCCAGCACTAAACTCCCCTCAAACTCTCCCATTTTCAGTGTGGCATCTATTTTCTGCTGAAACTATAACAATCGTGTGTACTCTTATCATTGCCTTTTTAATGTTTTCACTGCTATGAAATCCAAATGGAAAATCAGTATGTCTGATTTGTGTACATGTAAACGTGTAGATAAATGGAAGAGTTCTAGATATATTGTTCTGCAACTTGCTTTTTTCACAAAACATTTTATTTTTTGGTATGTGTAAAGCTGACATCCATGTACTTAGTTTGTTTCTTTAAGAGTTATTCTATCCTATGAGATATTGTATTTTATTTAACTAGTTCCATGTTGATAAATATTAAGGCTATCTCCAATTCCTTGTTCTTGCAAACCATCACACATTGAACACCTTAACATGGTTCTGCTTGTGCCAGTGCTGGTGTTGCTTTAGGGGTGTGCTTACAGTTGGCATTGCCAGGCGGTTGACACATGCACGGCTCTCCCATATAATGCTAAATTGTGCTCCAAGATGTCTGTAACACTCATACTCCTATCAGTGGTGAGTGAGTTTTCAACACTGGGAATTATCAAACTGTTTAATCTTTGCCAATCTGACATATGATAAATGGTATTTTATTCTTGTTTGATTTGCAATTCCTGATAATTAAAGAAGTTGAGCATCTTTTCATAAATTTATGGGCCATTTGAATTTCCTCTTCTACCCATAAGCTTCACTTATTTTCCTTTGCGTGGCTTCCTTGGCATGTTGAAAACAACATGAGTTTGCAGCCATGCTTTATATATTTTGAATCATAATACTGCTTTAAATGTTGCGAATGTTTTCTTTTCTAGTGTTAATTATATTATGTTTGTTGTTCTCTGAGTTTTTTGGTATGAGATTTCTTTTCAGGATTTTGATCTAGTTAAATTTGTCATTTTCTCTTTAAGATTATTGTTTTATTCTGTCACGTATTTATTTAAGAAAGCCCTCTTAATTCCAAAGTCACAAAGCAATTTCCTATATTACTTGCTTATACTTTTAAGTGTATTTTTAAATGATCGCTTATTTATTTCTTCTTGAATTTATTTTTCTCTCTTGCAGAGAGCAAGGTATTATTTACATTGCATTTTTTTCTTTATTATAAATAACCATTTACCCAAAGACACACATTAAACGTTCATTGTTTCCCTGGCTGCGTTAATTGAGGGCTTAATGCTAACTATTGTAACGTTCCTTGCTCCTCTTTGATTTACACAACTCAATTTCTACCACAATTCCATGTAGGTCGGCTCACGTTTCCGGACAGCTCTTCTTCACGCAAGGCCACAGGGATCCGGCTCATTCCGTTTGGAACATCCACCACTTTGGAATCCTTTACTTCGAATCATGCAGGGTAAAGAAAACGTCAATAACCATTCAGGCAGGACATTTTAGGGACCAGGTCTGGAAATGCTCCATGTGTCGCTTCCATCTCTGTTCCACCACTTGTTCCCAGACACAAAGAAAGGTGGGAAATGTAGCCTCCCTATGTGCTCCGGAGAGAAGTGAAATGATCTGGTGAACATTTGGCAGTGTCTGTGCCGCAGCCGCAGGTCAGTCGCCTGTCCTCTATCTTACATGCAAGTCCCCTCGTGTGCAAGTGTCTGCTTTTGCACTCGGTATTATGGTCTAATGATCTGTTTGTCATCTATGGAACAATACTCTGTCATTTTAATTTCCGCAATATTTAATTCATCTGGACATCTAGTAGAGAAAACTCACTCATTTAAAAAATATTTTTGAGTTTATTTTGTCTATTTTGCACATTTACTCATCTGTGTGAAATTTTAAATCAATTTGTCACAGATCGTGAAGAATGCTACTGGGCTTTTGATTAAGTTGCATTAGTAAAGTGTTAATTTATAGATCAAATGGGAGACAATTAACGTATTTTAAATAGTGAATCTTCTGTGTTCAATATCATAACTTTGTTGGTGGTTACATGACTGTATGAGTTTTCTTAAAACTATACCCCTAAGTGGTGAATTTTAATAAAGCTGACTTAAAAAAAGAAAAAGAAAAGAAAAAACTTGGTAGAGTTGAACACTCAGCTCATTTATTTTCAATCTTTCTTGTTTTCAAATAAATGTTTTGCAGCTGTCAACTTCCTTCTGAACACCAATTTAGTTGAATCCTTCCAGATTTTTCTTAATAATAAAAATATTCAAACATACCAAAAGTAGGTGATTGTACAATGAGCTTCTGATGTCCACTTCACCCAGATTCAACAATTATCAAGATTTTACTGTATTTATGTCATCTAGCTCTTTTGTTTGTCTTCATTGAAGCAATTTAAAGCAAATCCCAGATATACCATTACACTCCCATATAATTCAGTAGATAGTTCTCGAAAATATGGATCGTTTCTTACATAACCACAAGGCCTTTATGACACAGAACTGTAAACTTAGTTGGATTAAATGAAAAATTAAACTTAGTCTTCCTTTTTAAATAAATGAGTTTAATCTGATCTTTTTTATTATTCTTATGTATTTGGACATACAGAGGTCATATTATTAATATTATTTGTCTTATTGTTCTGCTATTAGTTTTTTTCTCCCAGTCTTGTATTAGCAAGAGATGATTTTCCCTTCTTTCAGTATAGAAAATATACATTCATTTTATAAACTTCGTATGGCCAGCTTTGTATCTTAACATCCACAATTAACTCTTCTTCCCGGAAAAGCCTAAATGTGTCATTGCCCAATTTGTACTTAAAGAAGACAGAGACTTTACTCTCCCTTTACTTTTTTTCACCGGCTTCTGTCTTCTGGCTCTCATGTTATTTTTTTCCTTGAAATTTAGTTTCAGATTACTATTAAACATATAAAGGTATAATTTAGTAATAATTGCTAGTATCTCTGCTACTACGCCAGGACGGCAGAGGCTGTCTTAGAGGAGGTGCAGGTGATGGCCAGTTGTTCCAGCACCATTTGGCTGACTTGCCAGATGAGCCAGTGTCCTCCACGGTCTCCGTAAAGTGTGTAGGCTGGAGCCCATTGCAGTGCGTCCTCTCACCCCTCCCACACCTCTGCTCTTCCGCTCCCTCAAAGCACATTGCAGGCACAGCAAGCCTCACTGATGTCTGTCCTCAAAACTGATTATACCAGGGGTAAATTGTGCGATTTAATTAAATATTACCCAAATCGACAGAACATGAGCGCAAAAGGAAAAAGAGTTGTTTCCATGATAGCCACATTGAATGGTTTGAAAAAGGTGAGTAACAAGAACATGCTATCTAATTAAATGCAGGTAAGACAAATATAAAAGAATGAAAACATTTGTAAAATAGTAGGAGGATCCTACACTCAGATTTCTTGTCAAATCAGTTTCTCACTCTAATTAAAGTAAATTAAAGTAAAACAAACAAACAAACAAATGCTGACATGAAAAAGGTGTGATGTACAAGAAACATACAGAACTTCATTCAGCCACGCATGCACAAATTAGAAAGCCTCCGTCTGACCTCAAAAAGTTAATGCGTGAATCATTTACAGGTAAAAAATTTAAGTAAAAATAAATTTAATTTATTCTCCAGCAGGCATGGAGAAAAGAAGGTGAACTTGAAATAGCATTTGACTATAGAACTGACAACATCTGCTAATGGATCAGGGAGTCAGAAAACGGAAAGAAGGAACAATCAGCAGCAGATTTTCGGCTGGCTCCAGCAACCAGACACGTGCCACTGACCGATGGCAGAAGGCAGAGAGGGGTGGGGAGTTACAGGTCTTGTTCTGGCTGGTTAAGTGTGAGTGTCTTTGAAACATCAAACTGTGTCAGCATGGCAGAGGGTATGCACGCTTGCTGCTCCTTGCTGTGAGCAGGCTAGAAATCTAAATTTGGGATTTATTAACAAACAGTTGGCTTTTAAAGTAGTCAGGAGTCTGGAAGGGATTACTAAGTGAGGCAGTGTAGACATAGAGGCTGAGGACCTAGTTTTGGGGCATTCCAACGCTTCCATGTGTGCCACAGGAGGAGGCTGCCAGCGCAGCCCTTGCCTCAAGTATTGTAATGGCAAGCGGCTCCAACTCTAGACAAAAAGGTGGTCCAGTGTGTGGCCCCTCTTCAACAGTGACATTTCCCATGGTCCCATACTTCAGTTCCCCACCAATGACATGATCTGGGGATTGAGACCTGGGGGGGGAATAATAGAGCTCTTGACAATGACAAATAACTTCAAGACACTTTTCATAGACATTCTTCATAGTTAGGAAGCACGTGGCCATCTCCAGATTCTCTCAGGAAGCACAGGTGGACGCCATGTGCCAGCCATCGCCCTTCTCTGGGTCCAGATGCGCCGCCCACCCTTCACAACCTGCCAATCTCTTCCCGCCCCCAATCCAGGCCCCATGCCTCTACCCACCACTCATTACAATGACCCTTAGTCCCTCTCTCTCTCTTTCTCTCTCTCTTTGAAAAGATAGCTCCATATCCAGACTTCAGAAATGTCTCCTAATTTCAGACCTTGTTTGTTTATATTTTAATTATTTTAATACATATTTTCTATAACTTATGCATTTGGGGAACAAAAGGGAGATTTCAGTATATTAATATTTCAACATATGCTCAACCCACCATCTTAAAAATGACATTTCATCCAAGGTATTTATAATTAAAATGAGTTGGGATTTTATATTAATTATAATTAATTAGAATATGTATTCTAATTTTGAGCTTAGAACTAATTTAAGTACGAAAGCTCCAATCCCATAAAAATTGAAATTTGGTTACTGGAAGTGCTGCATTTTGAAGTATTCACGGGGGCACATCTGTGAAGGGAAGCTCATGGTCTCCATCCCTGGCCCATCTCTCTCTCTGTCTGAGGAAAAGTGCCCTTAATGATGCTACTGGATGTGGTGGTGCACCTGTAGTCCTAGCTACTCGAGAGACTGAGGCAGGAGGATCTCTTGAGTCCAGGAGTTCGAGACTAGCCTGGGGTCTTGATATAGCGAGACCCCATCACACACACATACACACACATACAAATACTGGTGATGCACATTATCCAGGAGTTTAGTCTACAGGAAAGTGTATAAATAACCCTTTATGGGGTCAAGTGTCTTGTTTTCTTTTCACACACTACTCCGTTAGAGAAAAGACTTCCTACATTATCATGGTGGCCAGATCTGGGACTTAGCATTAAGTTTAAGCAAAAAGAGACGAGGAAACCATTTAGCTGAATTTCATTTATGCTATGTTTAACTTAGTCAAAAGTCTATCCTGTTTTAGCCCAAACTTGCTCATCAGGGATGACATCTGCCATCTAGGGCAAAGCTGTAGGCAACAACAAACCATCTCCTCTGTGTGTGCATTCTATTGGAGAAACTCACGTCTGTCCACATAATCTTATGCTCCCAATACCTGTGTATTCCTTCCCATTAGCTTACAAAGAAATATTAATACAATTCCAAAACTGTCTACAAATGGATATAATATACTTTTTGACTCTCAAGGAATCTTGATAAAAAGGAGTAATATTGTGCATATATATATATGTGCATATTTACCTCAAAATTCAGACTTTTAAAAAGCCCGAACTATTCCATTGCCACACTCCTATCACACGTTGCAAAGCACTTCTGAATTACAGGAAAAGTGTCCTGTTTTCTTTAACAAAATTATTTAGAACTGGAAAAACGCTTCGCAAGAATCTTAACCACAGGCATTCATCTAAATACTGCATGATGATAATTGTTTTCAGACTTGATAGACATGTGCACATGTGCACAAACTCACTAAGGCAAGGTAAAAATGTAAAAATACTAATTATTTAGTAAATGTGGAGATAATTTCCAACGGAAAAAACAACTCTTTTAAAGTGAAAGTGAACTTTAAAAATAAAATAGACCAGTATGAAGAAGAAATGAAAAGATGAAATCTGTAATTTTATTTTCTTTTTTAATGAAAGTAAAAGTTGGGATTTTTCAGGGAGTTTCTAAAACATTTACAGTGTTGAAAAATAAGTTTGTGATCTCAGGTCCTGTCAGATAGCTACATGAGTGTGATTTCTAAACTTTTGAAATCAGAACCCATTGAAAGAGTATCTGAAAAGGAAGGAAGGAAGGAAGGAAGGAAGGAAAATGGAAAGGTGGCCTTTAAAACATTAAACAAATTAAGTAGAAATAACATCAGTTTATTGGTCATTGCAGAAAAGACTTTGACTCAAGTCTGTCCTATTGAATTATTTTACAGAGAAGATCATAGAAGGGACTTCATGTCATTTATTTTTTTCCTTAATCTTTAGCATTTTGCACCTTGTTGCAAACTGTGCTCTCAAATAATCTCTCATGTACCATTTTTCCACTGCAACAGGCAGAATAATAGCCCCCAAATTTGTCCTCATCCTGATTCTTGAAGTTTGTAAATATATTTCCATATCTGCAAAAGAGATTTTGCAGATGTGATTAAATGAAAGATCTCAAGATGGGGAGATAATCCCAGATTCTATAGTGAATCCTGGATTCCAATGTCATCGCAAGGGTCCTTATAAGAGAAGGTAATGTGAGGTGATGTCCCTGGAAGCAGAGATCAGAGTGATGCCATTGCCCAAGGGGACTTTGAGCCAAAGAATGTTAGAAAGGACAAGGACACGGATTATTTCCTGGAGTCGCCGGAAGAGATGAAGTCCTGCAACATCTCGATGCTAGGATTTATAACCTTCAGAACTGTAAGAAAACAAATTTGGGTTGCTTTTGAGTCACTAAGTTTGTGGAATTGGTTACAGAAGCAGCAGAAAACTAATACAGCCACCTTTCACGTGGGACCAGAATACAGTCGTCCCTCAGTATTGGTGGCGGGATTGGTTCCAGGACCTCCCCAGGATACACAGATCCAAGGACGCTCAAATGCGTGATGCAAAATGGTGCAGCATTGGTATCTGCACATACTCTGTGCGCATCCTCCCACAGACTGTACTGCAAGTCCTCTCTGGATCACTTATGATGCCTGACACAATGTCGATGCTGCATAAACCATTGTTATACTGTATGGTTTAGAGAAAAATGACAAGGAAAAAAGTCTGCACATGTTCAGTTTGGGCTAATTTTTTTCCCATAATTTTTTTTTTTTTTTTTTTTTTTTTATCTGCAGGTGGTTGACTCCATGGATATGGAACCCAGGGATGTGAAAGTGGGCCAGCTGCACGTGCCATCTCCTGGTTTCCTTCCTGGCTTTTCTCCTCTCCCGGACGTCTCAGACATTGTCCGTAAAGTTTTTGAGGTTCTGAGACTCAAAAAGAGCCTCCCTTTTGCTATTTAAGTTTTTTGTTGGGGCACCAGAGTCTTTACTGTTCCTGTGAAGCCGATTGCATTTAATAAGGTGAAATGGTTTGACTCAAGCCAGCCTATCCGCCCCCCCAGTGCAGAGGAAAGGCCCCTCCAGTTTCCATCTCCCATCTGGCTTCCTGCCCTGAACCGTGGTTTCTTGTTATTCCAGCTTAACCTGGAGTTTTGTTCCATTTCCTTGGTGTCTCTAATTCATCTTGCCCCTTGATTGACAGCCCATCTCGGGCATCCTTTCCTTGCAACACTTGGGGACTCCTTCTGGTAAGGCTGTGATTGTCTCCTAATTGCACATTCCATGACTACAGGTGAGGGGCACCCCCAGCCCCCATTCTCATTCCACAGGCCCTGCTTCATCTCCTGCTCAGCCTGCTGCTGGGGGAGGGGAAGCCAGCAGACGTAAACGTGAAAGTGCTCGAGAATATTCCATATTATTCTTCCGATCGGCATGGTTATTGTAAGTACTCACGGACAGAGGGACAACATCAGGTTTGAAACATGCACCTCATGTTCATATGTGACAGAGCCTAGATTTCTACGCAAGTGTGTTGGTCAGAGTTGAATACTCACATTCCGTTAATGTCTCTTACAAATTACTTTTCTAATTAAGTGCTTGCTTATTAAAGATGCAATCTGTCACTGCATGGGTGATGCCCAACTACATTCTTGTTTCTTCTTTGCTCCGTCCAGATGTTGTTTACTAAGATGTCTTTCCTCAAAATTCTACTTTGCCATTGCATCTCAAAGTCCTCCAGTCATGAGTAGCAGAGCCAGCTGACGGCCACTCAATGAGTAACTGGGTGCAAAGGGAACTTTGAGGGGGCAGGGGTGGCTTGAATTAGAATGGCTTGTTTGTTTTTCTAGGCTGAGTGAACCATTGCCATTACTCTGCAGCTGTGGCAGGATTTGTCTTTCCATCAGTTGGTCCTTTCCTATAAAGCTGATCCCATTTCATAAGGTGAAGTGGTTTGAACCCAGCCAGCCTGGAGTCAAGGCAGGGTTTTCTCTTTGGAGGAAAGACCAGTGAGAAGTTGCTGGTCTTTGAGGTAAGGAGCTCTCCATCCCTAGGCACAAAAGCAAGGGTGTGCAATAATGGTAGCTGGACATGTTCAAGCCATGAAAACAATAGGTAATAAGCATAGCCCTTGTGTGGAATGGAGTCTTGTTATGGCCAAGAAGTTTAAAAAACAGAAGTAACTAAAGGATTTCCATTCTCTACTCCATGTTCTTGCCCCATTAGAGGCGATCTGAGGACAGGCCTCAGAAACATTCGCCGGCACTCTTTGTCCCTTATTTCCAGCCCATTTCCTGCTTTTCCTACAGCGTTGCTCATCTCAAACACATCTCCCTGCAATAAACTAACAAAACGACTTGTCTTCTGTCCTCTGTCCATGTGGCACTTCTTCTGCCGTCTCTTCTCCCCAGCGTCTCTCAGCCCTTAAACTGCAGACCCCCATCCTTCTGCCCGGGAAGCAATCTTCTTGCAAGAAGGAGGAGACTGAGGGCTATGGATTGGATTCTTTGAGTGTCATCAGAAAGGGGTGATATTTGTGAATAGTCTCCCATTAATAATATGTATCCTATCAAATAAGAATAAGACATACTATTTATTTAATATTTACTATATTTATTGTAGCAAACATTTCATTTTTCTTAAATGTTCCCAGGAAATCTGATTTGGTCTTGCTATGCCCATTTTCTTAGTCCATTTAGGCTGCTGTAACAAAATGACATAAACTGGGTGGTTTATTAATATGAAGAACAGAAATTTATTTTTCACAGTTCTGTAGGCTGGGGAGTCCCAGATCAAGGCACCAGCAGATCCAGTGTCTGGAGAGGGCCCCCTTCCTGGTTCAGAAAGGGTGCCTCTCTCTGTCCTCACGCCTCATCTATAAACATAAGGGCACTGATCCTGTTCATGAGGGCTACATCCTTGTGACATAATCTTCTCCCAAGGACCTGGCCTGCTGTTTCCTAATTAGGGGTTAGGTTTCGACATATAAATTTCTGAAGGCAGAGGCAGGGGCCACAAATATTCAGACCATAGCACCCATGTTGTAGTGTAGGAAACTACACCTTACGGAGATTAGTGGATTTTTCTCAAGGCCACACTGCAGGTCCTTCGAGTCAGTCAAAGTTGGCATAATGAACTACTCCTCTAGCCTTTCCATGAAACATCACTTGCCCAAAACATTGTTAATAAAAAGAGCCCTGCAAACTGAGTTAAGTTCAGTTCCTCAATTGGAAAGCAACAAGATTGAGAGAGGTCTCAGAGTTTTCCAAAGAATATTTTTTATCTACATTTTATAAATATTTACTGAATGCTTTTTAAGTGCCTGGCAGTATCTTCATTGGGGAGCTGAGATTTGACACCAGCGAGGAGAAGCTGGTATAGCGGGAAGACGCTGGGATTTGAAGGCAGACAGCTCTGGGTTCATCCCCTTCCCCTACTGCTTTGTACCTTTTAGTCTATCTCTTCACTGCCTGGAGGGACAGGCTTCACCTTTATAAACACCAAATAATCATGTGTATTCTGGAAATGCCTAGGGTTGTTACTGAGTCAGGAAATCCACACGAAGCGGGTAGCCCGGGGCCAGAGCAGCACGGTTCAGGCTGCCCTAGTCCCTGACCTTTGGTCCTGCTGAATACTGGAGCAGCGTCTGTGTGTGAGAAGCGAGAAGTCTGGCTCTGATCACAGGTCACGTCTGGTTTCTATAATGGGTGAGCTGCTGGTGAAATGCAGCCCCACGACAATTTGAGTCATGAAAATTGAGTCACAGGTCACCCTGAGCTTGGGCTCCAAGAGCAACGCAAGGGCCAGTGAGCAATCCATGGTGTTTCTCGGGTGTCCTGAGTTTCTTCCTTTCCTCTTGCTTGGACAATCTGCTCTGTCAGAGCTGGGTAGTGACTTGTCTGAGGCCAGGGAGCAAGTTGCAGCTGAGTCAGACCAGCCCTTCAGTTCTCAATAGCTTTATCTCCTACTCCGTTCAGCCCCATCCCTCAGCGTGAGCTCCATGTTGAGCTCAGACATTTGTGACATCGGTACATGAGAGGGAAGCTTTCCCAGAGGATGTGGATAGGCTGTGATGGAGACACAAAACACAGGTGTGGGGGACCGACCAGGTCATCAGACCCAGTCACATCACATCCAGAGAAAGGGCCAGGACCAACTCCCATTGGACAAACTGGACCATGTGCCCACTTCCGGCTCCATCCCGAATGTCTCTAGAATTCTGAGGTTTCTCACCTGGACACCATGCAAATGTAGAGAGTGACCATATGGCCTAAAAGCCGATCATGTGGCTTAGGACAGAGCTAGAGAGAGGGGGGGCCCCTTCCAGAGAGTTTCTTTGGCTCATGGTGGTTTCAAGTCCACGTCTAAATGTATCTTCACACTAAAATTCAGGGTCTAGTCAAGAAAAAGGAACCCAGAACCCATTCTAGGCATCTCAGGCGGATGCTATTCAGTATGGGAATTATTAATAGTCAGGCAAATGATGGAGGGTGGAAGAAGCCGTTTAGACCACGGGGCATCCACAATGGGGTGCCAGGGGTATGGGCGCTGCAGAGAGGGGGCCATCCACCGGGACTTGAGCCAGCAAGAGACACACCCTTGCTGGAGACGCTTGGGGGAGAGAGGAGGAGATATGCTCTTCCTTCTCCCCTTGTCTTACCCTCTGGCCTCACAGGGCCTCCCAGTACCCCAACTGCCAGAAAGCTAGAGGGCAAGTGTGCCAGGGAAACCCAGAGCAGGGCAGGGCTGGGAAGGGATGATGTAGGAATCACAGAAGCAGTGGCCACACCTGGCCGGAAAGAGTCTGTCCACGAACCTAAGCACTGTGCACGCCTGGTAGGGACGCAGACAGCTGGGAAAGGGTGGCCCCTCTGCCACTCGCTCTCTCCCTCCAGGCCCAGAAGAGAGGAACCATGGCGGGTAGGGAGGTTGTGTGTATTACCCACTCCCTTCCTATGACGTTTAGTTAAACAGATTGACTAGACTGTAGTCACCAGGTGTTTTTATTCAAGTAAACAAGACTGTCTTTCTATAAGGTGACCCAGTGGCAGGCACCATGCTAAACATGCTTTACGGATTTCTTGCTCACCAGCTCAACCATCTTAGGAGTCAGTCTTATCACCTCCAGGTCGATAACGAGCAACTAATATGAAGCTCTAAAGCACAGTCAGCTTGTCCAGGTCAGGCAGCTTCTCTGCAGGAGACTTTGCGAGGGCTGGAACTCACCTCTGGTCCAAAGCCCACATGGTTTCTAATGGGCTATGTCCCCCAAAATATTCTTCAGAAATACCTGAGAGGCAAAGAGCCACCAAGCCTTGGTTGTTTAGCGTGCACTCATGTACTCTCCGCATCAGCATCCCAAGAACTAAAACAGGAAAGGGAGAAAAAGAAGGAAAAGAAAACAGTAGAAACAACAACAAACCAGCCTGTGGATTTTGATTTTGGATAAAAGCTAATTTCAGCCAAAGGTACAAATGACAGTTGCCTCATGTTCTGACATGATGTTCGGAACCCAGGAGTGACAGCGGTTCCTGCTTCTGATTTAACTGCTGCAGAATGTCAGATCTTTTAATCTCTTGCATTTCCCTGCCCGTTACCTCCTGCGAATTGTGTTTCCCCACTTTTCCTTGGGAACCTGGGTCCCCTCTTGGAACATCTCCTCTGAACCATTTGCCTGTTGCAGAGAACAAAGGAGGTACAGTGTCACCGATGAATGCATGGCCATGTCAAAGTCATAATTACTGAAACCAATGGAAACAAAAAAATATAACAATTCATGTGAGGCACCCAAGTCCTCTCAGAGTATTTGAACAGCTCCCACCATAACCCAGCGGAGCAAATGTTCTTTCCAAGTTATCCTCAGGCAAGGAGCCTCGGTGGGGAGCAGGGGGGAGGGCAGCCGTGGGACCAAAGCTCATGGCCTCCTCTCTGCCTCTGACCCCGCCTGGAGCAGGCTGGGAAGGGGGCACATTCATCTTTTGTTCTTATTTTATTTTCAAAATATATTCCCGCGGCAGCCAGGACTCTTTAAAGAGTATGACTGAGTGGCTCTTTGAGAGGCAGGCGGTGGCAGATGGGTAAGTGTGAAAATGTGATCTATCTGGATCTCACACTGGGCGACACGCACAAAACACCTCTGGATTCGCAGCTTTCAAGGGTAAAGCTCGCAATTTGTGGCCAAAGAACTGGGAGGAGCATTTGGCTTTCGGAACTGAATGGACAAAATGTCCAAGAGATTGGGGGCTGAGCATCCGTGGCAGGATCCTCACCCCCCAAACCATCTCATATATATTATCTTGAAAAACACATGCAGCTGATAAACTCATTTCTATTCATTGTAAAATTTTATTCACACAATGGTATTTGCATTAAAAATGTTGGAAGGGGAGGTTGTCCTTTTCCCCCTAGATGGTATCTGTAATTAATATCTGGTTCAGCCATCCCGGTACAAACAAAACCAGATAAAGAAACAAACAAACAAATAAAAGCAGAGCCAACTTGATTTGAAGATACAGAACGGATTTAAAATAAGCCAATACGGTAATTTAATAATAAGTTAGTACAGTAATTCCACAAACATTACTAAATATAGACCATGTGCCAGGCAATATTCTGACCCTGCAGAAAACAGATAGACGGGGACATGCTTTCTTGCTCTCTTTGCAGAGGCTTCTGAGCTAACAGACACAGAGGACACGGGAGGATGGCCCTGAAGTTCCTCAGTGTCCTGAGGTGCTCACGGTGCTCTGGGACCCTCGGAGCCCTGTGGAGGGGCCTCTGCCTTTCCCCAGCACCGACCACTGTCTCTGGTCCTAGGGAACCCCATTCATTTGGCTTTAATGGAAGGAGCCAACCCCGTTCAGAGAAGACAGATTGAACTTTCCCAAATGTGAAAAGATAAAAGCACTTCCAGGTGGGAAACAGTATTGCCACGGTTGGTGCGGAGGTGCGAACCAAGGAGTTCAGCCTTAATAGGGGAAGGTGGGAATCTTGGGGGAGGTATAAGGTCTACCAACCTCTGTGGGCCCACTGTGGGGCCATTGTCCTCCCTTGCCAACTTTCTTTGTCTTTGCAACTGAAATCAGATAAGGGTCTTTGCCTTAACTAAATTATCCTAAATGTGAGTGGTTGAAGTCTACTCCTTGGGTCTCCTTATAACCCATTACCAGAGCCACACAAATGGGAAGACCACATGAAACGTGCTTCAGACTTTTAGTTTTCTGTATTATTCAGTTTTATAATTAAAGAAGCCCTGTTTTTTTGAAGTTTTCCTGTGTTTTCTTACTCTTGTATTTTTATATTTTAAACAAACCGATCCCATACCCCAGGATTTTTCATTAAGACACAAGGTGTCCCCAAATTTCTATATGGCAAAACTACTTCCAGTATTTTAAATGAAATTTTCTTTTGGACATTCTCATACCCCAATAAATGTCGACTCAGTTTTAAAATTCAGTGTGGCAATATTTTAAAAAATTCAGTTAAAACTCAAATTATTCCTCATTCTTGCAACAAGACTGTTGGTGAGTATTCCTTTTCCCATTAAACACCTGAGTAATTAGGGAACCAAAAATCTGCCCAGGTTCATGGCCGCAAGCAGCAAGGAGAGGAACTGACCAGAGACCTGTCTCTCTCCTTTGTCACAAAGCTCTCCCAGGGTTTAAAAGCTGGAAGGAAAATTAAATAACTTGGTTCAAGAACAAATAAGCAAAAAGACTCCTAGCCTCTTTGCAGTATAGGCCAAGACGGTTCGATGCAGGACATTTCCTCATCTGCTTACCTGGCCTCTGAAACCAGGAAGGAAAATAGATAAAATTCTTATCTCAGCTGCCTGCACCCCTCCACCCCCATCTGCTTTGCTAAGATGATCCAGGCCCCTGAGGCGGCTTTGGAAAACTAGCTCCTCGCCTGTGTGATTTGTGGGCACAGAGGCATCATCGATCCCGGTCGCAGCTGCTGCCAGCACGTCTTAAGGGTTAACTCGCACCGGAATGCTGGAAAGCGGATGACCACAGAAATCAAACTCTCTCGGACCCCGGGTGAGGCCAAGTTCCTGAAGGATGAGTCATCCAGGAAAAATTAATAATGAAAATGGCTAATTTATAACTGGGCCCATCCAAGAAAAGGGTGTGTGCATTTGGAAGGATTGGGTAATGGTCATTTTTCTCGTTAACCATAGAACCGACCCGGGTGATTAATCTGCCACACAAACGCGCAGTGCTCGAGGACCCTAAAAGTTGCCATCTGGGCACAGGAGCGCAGGCGGGGCAGCCGCCTTCTCTTTTCCCCTGCACCTCTCTGTCCCCAGCCTCTCCCTGCCCGTCTGGAGGACTCAGTTTCCACCCTGCCACCTGCTCATTGAGTGTCCGGCCCTGGCAGTCAATGTCTTCCTTCCTTCTTTATTATCGTCCTTCTTTCCCCTCTCTCCCGGCCTTTCTCTCTCCCTCCTTCCCTCCCTCTGCACTCTGCTTTGCACGCTTTTGCTGCCTTCCCGACCTCTCTGATTCCTCTTTCTCACTCCCTCATTTATCTCTGTCTTCGCTGTTTCTCAGCTTTCCCTCCCTCTTCCTTTTTACACTCCCTTTCTCAACCTTCCTCCCCCACCGCAGGAGCCCTGTTGGTACTCTAGACATAAAACCAAGCCTCAGACCATGAGAAGTGGGAGGACCTTTAGCACAGACCTTCTCCAACCTCCGTGGGTCCACGAGTTACCCAGAGATGTGAAGATGCAGGTTCTGCTCCAGCATGTCTGGCTGGGGCCCGAGTCTGCCGTTCTCACGGCTCTCAGGTGATGCTGATGCTGCAGGTCCTGGGTACCACACAGCGTAGGTACTGAGGCTTTGAGCATCTCTGTTTCACGTGCTCCACTTAGCAGAGCAGGAGAGCAGACCTAAGAAGGGGAAGACTTGCCCTGGGCCCAGACACTCTGTGAGCTGGTAGCAGGATGGAAACTCGACCGCTTGCAGGGCCTGCCATCTTTGCCTGAGTTGGTGAAACAGCAAGAGCCTCATTCCCTCTTCGAAGCTGGCTGCTCCTATGTATGCTTTAGTTTTCACATCCATACTTAGTGCAGAAAAACCCTATTTTCCAATTTGAGGCAAGGTTTATGGTTAAAGCCTTGAACTCAGACAGTTCTGGGTCTCAAATTTTAGCTCTGACACATACTGTCTCTTTGAAATTGGGCAGGGCATCTCACCTCTTTGGACCCCCGTCTTTATATTTAAAAATGATTGGTATTTACCTCTGAAGGGAGGTGTGAGCATCAGTCTGCAACTGATGTGCACAAAGCACTGAGCTGGGAGCTGGCATTGAGCGAAGCCATACTTCTCTCTCTCCTCTGCAGCCTGAAGCCTCGGGCCCCAGGCTGGCACTTCTCGCTTTCAACGTGGGTGCCTGTCTTGCACGCGGACAGGCATGTGGCGGGATGCGTTGCCCACCCCTTCCACTCCTGTGGGCAGCACGTGCGCCAGTGTGCATTCAGCCTTCTAGGAGTCATTGACACATAAATAGTATGTGGCCCAGAGAGCAGAAGTGACCTTCCCGAACCCATCCCGGGCACTTGCGGAGGTTGGACTAGTATTTAAGTCCCTGACTTCCCATCGCGCTATCTCTGGCTGTGGCCCGCTGACTTCCAACTCCAAGTCCTCTTCCAACCGTGTTTTCTTCTCATCCCCTCTTCTCAGGACTAAAATAAAATTTCCAAACTTTCCCTGCAAAAATTCATCCACCTCCTGAGCTACGTACCTCTAGTCCTGCTAAAACAATCTATGGAGTTAAAAGCCCAAAGATAATTTTACACGGGAATGTAAACTGCTTGGTAATTTGACAGCCTTTGCATAAATGGAAATTACCAACCTCTGCATAAGATTCTATTAGTCTTTGTTATTAATTTTGCTATTATTACAAATGGCTTCCAATTGCATTATTTTGCCATTCTACTCCCTTTTTTCTTCCCCTGCCAACTCCTTGCATATTTGACTTCATTTCCCCAGAAGGTACCTTCTTCCTTTTAGTCAAACTCATACACTGCCAGGCCCGTGGCAATTTTTAGAGTTTCAAGGGGAAGGGGTGGAGGATTTGTTTTATTTTGGCGTCCAATCCTGTAAGTCACGGAGATTCTGAGCTTACAGGTCTTTGGCTCCTCTCAACACAGTGTAGTCACTCAGTGTGGCCTCACTCAACTGCCCAGGATGGCTATTTTATACAGCCTGGAATCCAGAGTGAGGCTGAAAGATGCTGAGCATGTCACCTCCAAGGGCAGGTGAAAGAGGTTTATTCTGTAGGGCATGGATGCCGCTGTGTCATTTACTGAATTTGTGACATAGAAAAGTCATTTCCCCTTTGAACACTCACTATCCTCAAATCAAAAATGAAGATAGCAATGCTTGCTTCCTGCAGCAATTGTGAGGGTTATTTGTGTTGATCCTGTGTGCCCAGCACGGTGCCTGGCGGAGAGATGCGCAACTGACGCATACCCGCTTCCTCCAGCCCCACACCCATCCTCCACTCTGGCCGCGGCCTCTCTGCCGTTGTGTCAGGCATGGCAGATTTTCTGAGTTTGGTTAGACCGGGGTTAGACAAATGACCCTGGTCTGTGAGTCACACACCAACAAGGCTCATGCCTTAAATCACTTCAGTGGGATTTCTTCCTTTGTTGTTTCATTTTCATGACATCCACCATGAAGCTGAATATGTTTACATTCTGATTGCAGAAAGCAGGAAAGGTAAGATGTTCACTTAAATTTAATTACAGGCCATGGAATATGATTAAAACAGATGGTTTTAGAAAATATGTTGTATGTGCGATGTGTGTTTTTTTTTTCTTCCCCCTTTTTTTTTCTTTTTAAGAAAAATCAACAATGTGATTTTGCTGACCTTCTTTTCCTGGGTCTCTTCTTTCCACTCGGGTTTCTTTTTCTTTCTTCTTTTCCTTCCTTAATTCCCTTTCTGCCTTTCTTTCTTATTTTCTAAAAGGCTCTGGACTGCTGCCAGTTATTATTATAAGCTGAATGCATTGGCATGGAGCCAAGATGCCGATAGTTAAGCATGAAGCCCAAATGGATGGTTTCTCTCCTGTTCCCCCGCACGCTGTCCCCACTGTAGCTGTGGTGGGGGTGGTGGCGGGGGGGAAGCTGTTCTGCTGCCCGGACTTTGCAAGCATGTCCTGATGGTTGGGAGAGCAGGATCATGTTAGGGATAGAAAAGGCAAGATAACTATAACACAAAGGGTTAGCATGAAGGACTTTAAGGGTCCTTCTTTGGTTACTATGTTGGGAATCGAGCTGCTCAGCTTAATCCAGATTTTACAGAGGTGGTCAGGCTGGCCTGCAGCATTCTTCTTGTGGACTGTTGGTGTGTGTATTGATCAGGGCTCTCCAGAGGGACAGACCCAACAGGATGGATGGATAGACAGGTAAATAGATGGATGAGAGGGGATTTATTAGGAGAATTGGCTAATGCAGTTGCGGAGGCTGGGCAGTCTCACAATAGGCCACCTGCAAGCTGGAGAAACCAGCGGTGCGCTCAGTTCAAGTCTGCAGGCCTCAGCTGAGGGTGTAACTCAGCATGAAGCCGAAGGTCTGAGAACCTTGGGGACAGGGATGGAGTGGGGATGGCGCAAGTCCCAGAGTCCAAAGACCAGAGAATTTGGAGATTTGACGTTCAAGGGCAGGAGAGGATAGGTGTCTTAGCTCTAGGAGAGAGAGACGAGAATTCGTCTTTCTTCTACCTGTTTGTTTTACCTGGGGGCCCCGGCTGACTGGATGGCGGCCGCCCATCCTGGGGGTGGATCTTCCTCACTTGGGCCACTGATTCAAATGCCAATCTCTTCCAGAAACACCCCTGCAGACAAACAGAAATAATGCTTTATCAGCTACGTATTTCTTAATCTAGTCAAGCTGACACCTAAAGGTAACCACCACGGGGCGAAAGCACACAGTGCTTTCAATATGCTGCTTGAAGACAGACTGACTTTCCGAGAAAAAATGGCCGATCCTTTGCACTCCTTGCCTCCTGCCTAAACAAAGGGGCCTCCAGCATGAGCATCCTGAGAAGGTGTGTGAGTTTCCTATTGCTGCTGTAATAAATTATTACAATACAAATTTATTTTGTTATATTTCTGGGGTTTGAAGTCCCGAAATCCAGGTGTTGGAGGTACATTTCTTCTGGAGACTCCAGGGAGATTACGTCTCTTGCTTTCTCCAGCATCTGGGAGTGACCACATTCCTGGACGTGTGGCCCCGGCCAGCAGTGGTGTCATTGTGCTCTGGTCCCACCTTGACTTCTCCTTCCCTCTGACCCTCCTCCCGTCTCTTACAAGAACCACTGTCCTCATACTGGGCCACTCGGCTAACCCAGGACCATCTTCTCATCTCAAGATGCTTAACTTAATTGTATCTGCAACGTCTCTGCTGCCATGGAAGGTAATATATTCACAGATTCCAAGAATAAAGATGTGGAAGGGGCGTTTTTCTGTCTCCCAGAGGGGGCTTTGCTTATTCCTACTTGCTAGCCCAGTGCTGAGTCATGTAAGGCCCAGAAATAGGAGATTTGAGACAGCTACAGTTCTGGGAAAGTCACGTTATTCCTCCTGATTTATTAATAGCTGAGGGACATCACTACGTACATACTGGGTTTGAATTCTTCCACCTCGTGTCCTCTCTCTGAGGTCTAAATCTTAGCTCTGTCCACAGAAAACTCAAGGCAGAGCATGTCAGGGCTTCTCTACATACAGGCGGCTGCACAAGTTGTTGGATATAGCTTGCCTCAGCCTCCCTGGTTTCTCCCAAACTTTGCTATTCTATCTCCCCAGCCCTCCCCAATCTCAGGTCTCTTTTCTCCAGTGCACTGTGTAATAAGGCAATTCCCACACATAAATTCAGAATGATCTTAGCAAAAAAAGAAAAAAAAATCCTAGGAACTGTTTCCAAATCACACCTGGGCATCTGGTGATTTGTGCTCACCCATAATACAGCCATTGGGATAGAAGAAAAGAACAGTTAAAAGAGAAAGCCCCCAGCTCAACTCTTCCCACATTCTTTCTTCCATCCTTATTTAAGCTGTTGTGTTAACAACTTCAACAGAGATGGAATCCTTAAGCTCAGTTGTTTTTAGTGGATGGTTTCACAAAATTTCAAAATGCAGTTGTATGAAGATCGCACAGACAAACCGATAACATCATATACGCAGGACATTCATGCCTCAACCCTATTCAAAACACAGGCAGAACCTCAATCATCTTGGAATTTTAAGTAACACTTTTTCCAGAGTGAGTGAATTACTAAATTAGCAGTTCAAAAAAAAAAAGATAATCAAATCACAGTTAAAAAATAGAAACATTAAGTCTTGTGGGAGACAGGAGAGAGTTATCTAGATCTTGGATGCTAAGGAATAGAGTACATGTAGAAAGGTGTTTGTTTCATACATAAGCTCGATATTATGCCATCGCAATAACCTCTGGCTCAACGCGGATATTAAAACTTCATGGTTTGAACATGTTTTTTTACAACTGAATAAACAAAAGAATATTATTTATAATGCTCCCCAGAGGAAAGGCTTAATATCTCTTCATTATTAAGGATGTAGGGATGTGTGACTTAAATTATTTTTTCAGGTCTCCAAATGAACAAGATTGCTGGTCTGTTTTGAGATGCATGAATGTTACAACGTGATACCCTATGAGGTAGCTGTAGCTGACTCATAGAAGGAGAACAGTACTTGTTTCTGGAAACTCACTTCTGTGGTAAGAGATGTTTTGGATCATTTTGTGGCACCCTCATATTTGCCATTTTTGTCCACTTTTAGTGTCTTCAAAGTGAGCAAAAGAGCATATGAGGCTCTCTTTAAAGATGACAAAGGAGAGGGGAATTGATGTGCTCTGCCCAGCGCTGCAGCCAAGCCTGAGGGGCAGGGCCTCAAAGGCCGGGCAGGGAACCGTAGCTGCAGAAAGAGAAAAGCAGCAAGGGAGCGGTGCTGGCCCCGGCCTGGTAACCGGCACTTAGCAAGAACCCGATGTGTCCATTGGCCCTGCTGTGACGTCGAGCTCTTCTGGGCCGTGTTCTCCTTGGCACCAGCAGGTGCCGCATGGACGGCCAGTGCCCTGCGGGCTGCGAGTGTTGTTCACCCCTAGCTCCCTCCACTACGGCCGATGCGAGTTAGGTCTCGGAGACTGAAGAATAAATAAAAGACAAGAATTCCTTCCCCTGTTAGATTTCATAGTGTCTGATCTAAGCTGGTGATAAATATTAGCTATTAATAGACATCCCTTGTATGCACAAAGTTTACTTCCCCGGATGGTTTTAAGGGTGAATTGCTAAACCTGCAAGTTGATGAAATGAGGTTTATTAGAATACTGAATGGCACCTAGGACATTTTCAATATGATGCGCTGAACTGACCACAAGGGCTTTAATTAAACTCACAATCCCCTAGCTCTTAATGGGAGAAATGGCAGCTAAAATTAAAGCTTCATAATTTGTCAATGGCTCATGATTGATCTAAATCTACTCAATTTAATCAATTATAAAGGCAAGTACCTTATCCTCAAGCCGTATAATCTATGTCTCATTCAGATACTTTCAATCTTAAATGGAGAGACATACTCCAACTTACCTTTGCTTACTGGAAGGCCCAGAGGAGTATACACTTCAGGCTCCTGTTGGAATTGAGTGTGCCTGTCCACACTCTCAGAGCTTGTTTGTCTTCGTGCAAACTCATAATCTCGCTTATAAACTCCCAGTCTTACAGCCGTTAACTGAAGTAGGCAACGTCTCTCCTGCTCTTTATAATACCTGTTCTTCAGATTCCTCTGATGTCATTTTCTTTTCTAAGTTCATAGCTCATTCAACCTTTTGTCTTAATCTGGAAGCTGCCTTCTATTAATGAGAGAGGAAAATTGGCAAGGGACCCTGAACTTGGAGTAAAGAGATCCACATTCTCTCTCTCTGTATATATACATACATATATATATATGTATGTTTTTGAGACAGGGTCTCATTCTGTCACCCAGACTGGAGTGCAATGGCACAGTCATAACTCACTATAGCCTCAAACTCCTAGGCTGAAGTTGAAGTGATCATCCTACCTTAGTCATCCAAGTAGGTGGCTCTACAGGTGCATGCCACCATGCCCAGCTAATTTTTTATTATTTTTGTTGAAACGGGGTCTCTCTATGTTGCCCAGTCTAGTCTAAAACTCCTGGCCTCAAGTGATCCTCCCACCTCTGGCCTCCCAAAGTGCTGGAATTATAGGCTTGAGTCACTGTTCCCAGCTGAGACCCACGTTCTAAATAGAACGTGGCCTCCTTTTTCCTGTGACTTCTTGGGCTCATTACTTCTTCTGGGCCTGGCTTTCCCCTTCAACTGAAGGAGAGGTCAGATCAGATTACACCCAGGATGCTCTTCTGCTTTATACCCAGGACCTTTCCGCCTGGGAGAGCTCTGCAAAAAGACCTTGCTTATTTGATGAGCTTCCTATCCAAACTTTTCAACAATTGATTTTTTGGATCACTTTTTTTGGGAGAAAAATAAACCATCTTTCCTAAGCATCAATAAAAATATCTCAGAGACTTCCTGACTACATCTTTGCCATCCTGTTGGGGTGGCGATTGTTGGGAGAGAAAGCAGAATGTTCAGTGGATCGTGTCAGAAGATCTTAATTTGTGTGTTCCCTCTGTACGATTCTAAGTAAATTATGTGACCTTTAAGGTTTGATTTTTCTCCTCTCAAGCTGGAGAAATATTGCTTTTCTTGGCCTGTTTCAGAGTAAGTTTTGAGAGATCTAAAAAGGCTGATGTGTATAAAAGAGTTTGCACTGACAGGCGCGTAAGTAACAGTAGCCGTCTCTGTCTGTGTCTCTGCAATCCATCCACTATGGGGCCACCGGTAGGACTGCTAGGCGTCCCAGATTTGATCACACCATTTCCTGGTTCCCCACCATCTTCAGGGACCTTCTTCCTTGTCAACTCCAGCCTCGGCACCCACCGTCCTCCTCCACCCAACCGGAAGTCTGCTCCCCGGCCACGTACCCAGTGAGCGTTCTCCTCTGTCATCCTCTCGCGCACTTCAGAGACTGGTGGACTTTTCCCTCGGCCTGGAATATCCTTTCCCACTTTTTCCATTGGTTAAATTCTTCTTTTTCTTTAAGTGGCATAGTTTGTAAAAAGACCTACTCCATGATCTTTGTATTCAAACAACAACAACAACGAGACCTTACAAACACAATTGAAGTCTCCTGGTCCCTATCACCAGTACCGTAGCCTGCCCTCCCCAGCAGTAAACACTCAACTGAACTGGGTGACAATCAGTCCTGTGAGTGGTTTTCATAAATTCTTAAACATGCATGTTGCCGTAAAGCATACTGTGCTGTTGACCATGCTTTAAAATGTGTGTGTGTGTGTGTGTGTGTATATATACACACACTATACCATGTGCATTTATTTTTGCATTTCACTTCTCATCCCTCCCTCTTTCTTTCTCTTTCCTTCCTTCCTTCCTTTCTTTTTTTTCTTTCCTTCTTTTCTGAATATAAGGCCAGAATCTCTTTACTAAAACTCAGACATTCAAAAGGTTTGAAAACCAAATTTCTTTTGACAGCAAAATTTAACCTAACCTGAACTCATTAGGTGGCAAAACATTCCCTTTATTGAGGTGACGCTATTCTTGGCCTTCATTGACCACTTAGGTAAATCTCCACGTTTTTTTCAATAGAAATATCAGTATGTTTTGTTTTGTAGCACTGGCCCAGCTTCCAAGGGGGTGTTACCAAGATATAGATACACGCCTCCCTGAAATAAAGAAAATGAATTCTGAAACACATCTGGCCTCCAAGCGTTTTGGAAAAGGAATTTGGACTGAGATGTTTTTGAAGTCAACCCATGTTGACTTAAAAAGCTTTAGTGAATTAATTTTAGCAGCTTTAACAGCTTGATAATATAACATTGTATAGTGTAGCCCAATTTACTTATTCAGTCTCTGGTTGATGGACATTCAGGGTATTTCCAATTCTTCACAATTTCAAACAGCACTGCAATATGATTCTGGTACATGAATCCTTGTGCAATGAATAGGAATTTTCTGAAAGCAGAAGTGCTGATGCATGGGGCATATGCGTTTCTCATTTTGTTAGGTATTGCCAAATTCCTCTCCAAAATGTGTGTGTACCAACATGGACTTGAACTGTTGGGGCGTGAAAGACTCCTTTGCGCCACATCCTGGCAACACTTGTGATCGGTGACGTGGGAATTGGTCGACATTTGTGTATTCTCTGTGTTTGCTCTCAGTGAACATTTCATCTACAATTTTTGTGGGGGGCAGGGTTCTGTATATTTTATTACTTAACACTTAGTAATTATGCTGCTCAAATATTCTAGATCTTTATTATTTTGTTTCTGAGTTACTGAGTTACTGAGTTACCAGTTACTGAGGGGTATATTAATATCTCCCACTCTGATGGTGGATTCTTCAGCTTTTTTTTTTTTCAATTCTGTCATTTCTTTCAGAAAATTTGAAGACATATAACTGGATATATTGAAGTTCCGAATTGCAATAATTTCTTGATGCATTTTTCTTCTCTGTAATAATTGAGGGCTTCAATTATTTTCCTTGACATTAAAATTACACCAGCTTTATTTTGGTTAGTTTTTGCCTGATGTATATTTTCTCAAACCTTTACTTCCAAATTTAATGAATAATTGTGTGTCTCTCTCTTCCTTTCTTCCCCTCTTTCTCTTACCTGATCTGACAATTTATCTTTTTATCTGACGAGTTAAGTCCATGTACACTTATTCTGACTACTGATATATTTGGATTTAGTTATAATTTCTCATTTATATGTTTTATTTATCATGTTTTTCCATTTTTTTCTTTCTGTCTTTCTATGGGGTTGATGAAATATGTTTAATTTTTCCCTTGATGAAGTATAACTTAATCATTACATTGCCATGTTTATACAGTTACCTTTAAAATTTTATCTTTCATATTTGATTTAAATGAAACAATATCTCTCTTTTTTCTGGAACAGAAAAATAACCCTCACTATAAGTATTACTGTTCAAAATTGTAGCATCCCATAGTTTCTGGATTTGTGTGTGTGTTTGTGTATGTATGATTCTTTCTGACATACATCTTTTTTAGTTGTTTTTTCAGCAAGGTTTTTTTTTCTTTCTGGTAAATTCTTGTTTGTCTTAAAATGTCTTTATTAAACCTTCACACATGAGTGATAGGTTAGCTGTTTAGGGAATCCTTGGTGGACTCTTATTTTCTCCAGCACTGAAGATATAACTACCTGTTTTCCTGGCCTGACTCAATGAATGCTGGCTGTCGCACTGATTACACAAGTCACGTGGTATCTGCTCTCCAATTCACCGGTGCTCTTCATCTCATTTGAATCTGCTAGTTAACTCAAACTTTGAGTTCCTAATTTTATAATTTTTTTACTTGCATTAGGTTATTAAGTATGAAATGTCCAATTTCTTTAAGTACTGTTTGGCAGTTGATATCTCTGACATTTTGCTTTGACATGTCTTGTGTTATTTTTATTGTGAAGGTACATTCTCTTTCAAATGTACAGTTTCGCTTGTGATTACCTTTCAAATTTTTTCTTAGAGCAATTTTTGTGAAAACATAGATAAGTCAAAAATTCGGGGGTTATTTTCAACTATGAGTTCCATTGTGGAACCAATGCAGCACAGACAGCTTGAAATATCAACAAAGCACTTGGGAAGGATGTGGCTAATGAACGCACAGTACACTGATGGTTTGAGAAGTTCAATTCTGGTGATTTTAATCTTGAAAATGAGCCACGTGGGTGACCTGAGACCAAGGTGGGTAATGATGAGCTGAAAACTGTAGTGGAAGCGAATCCATCTCAACCTATGTGTAAATTAGCAGCAAGGTTTGATGTTGCTATTCCAACAATATTGGACCACTTGAAACAAATGCGCAAGGTAAAGAAGCTGGATAGGTGAGTACTGCATGAATTAAACCAGTGTCAGAAGAGAAATCATCTCAAAGCTTGCCTTTCTTTGCTATCATGACATAAAGAAGAACCATTTTTACATGTGATGAAAAATGGATTGTTTCTGACAATCACAAGCATTTGGCACAATGGTTGGCTAAATATGAAGTGTGAAACACAGTCCAAAACTGAATATTCATCAAAAAAAGCTAAAGGTGTCTGTTTGGTGGTCCAGCGCTGGTATTATCCACTATGGCTTCATGAAACCTGGCCAATCAATTACAGTGGATGTCTACTGCAACCAACTGGACCAAATGATCAGGATGCTTGCGATTAAGCAGCACAGATTGGTCAACAGAGACAGGCCAATCCTCTTGCAAGATTAACTCTCAACCACATGTCACACAAACAACGCTGCTCAAACTACTGCAGCTGGACTTGGAACCTCTCTGTCATCCACTGTATTCACCAGACCTTTCACCAACTGACTACCACTTCTTCCAGGCTTCGGACTACTTCTTGCAAGGAAAAATATTCAATTCTCAACAAGCTGTGGAAAACACCTTTCACAATTTCATTGCCACTCGTTCTCTAGGCTTCTTTGCTGCTGGCATAAACAAGCTACTGTTAAGATGGCAAAACAGTGCAGATAGTTTAGGTGCCTACTTTGATTAATTGCACTGCTTCTTGTTTGAGATACAATAAACTACACTTTTGATTCAAAATCGGACATTTCATATTTAATGAACTTATACTTTATATCTGGTCTCTTGTTACATTTTCCAGTATTTTTTTCAGATTATCTAGCTCTTTCTACTTTTGAATCATTAGCTTTATCACTTAAATATCTACTTTTTGTTGCTTATTAAATTAGTTTTTACTTAACCTCTTGATCTTTCATCTGTCCTTTTACAAAGACATCACTTTCCAATGACATCAAAATAATTAGTCACTTATTTGATCTCACATTATACATACACAACACTCTCAGAATCTTATACTATTTTACACTATCACCAACAATATAATTACTAGCAGTTTAAAATTTTACTTACAGGAATATTTAACCTTTGACCTCTCTATTTTAAAGCTGTTATATGTATTATATCTGTATACTTGAAACAATATCCAGGAAATGTTGTAAATTTTGCTTTAAACATTCATTCATGTTTTAAAGAATTTAAATGGATAAATACACTGTATTAGATATAATCAAATAGTTACCATTTCTGTTGTTCCTTCTTCATTTCTGCAGATCCAAATTTCCCTCTGATGTCATAATTCTTCACTATGAACAACTTTCAGCAGTTTTTTAAAAGCATATACACAGGTGACAAATTCTCTTAATTTACTTTTATATGAGAATGTTTCTATTTTTCCTTTATTACTGAGGAGTATTTTTGTTAGATATAGAATTTTAGGTAGATAGTTCTTTTTCTCCAGCAATTTAAAAATGTCATTCTGTTGTTTTCTGGTTTCCATTGTTTCTGTTAAAAATTCATATTCATTTAAATTATTTTTCCTTTATATATAGTTATTAGTTTTATCTGGCTACTTTGAAGACTTTAAAAAATATCTTTGGTCTTCAGAAGTTTTAACACAATTATTTCTGGAATTTTTAAAAAAGTTTATTATATTTAAATTTTAATAAACTTCCTGAATCTGTAAATGTATGTCTTACAAAATTTGCAAAAATTTTACCAATTATTTCTTCAATTTTTCTTTCATACCTACTTATTTATCTTCCTCTTCTGAAATTGCAGTGGCATCAAGTTAGACCTTTAAAAACTTTCCCAGGGGTCCCTGAGTCATTTTTAAAAGAATGATTTTTTAAAATATTTTTGCTCCATGTTTAGATTGTATAATTTAAATTCTAAAAAAGTCCATTTTTTAGAAGTTTCTATTTCTGTGATGAGAATTTCCATTTTGACATTTGTTTCAAGAGTGTTCACCTTTCCTTCACAGATGATTGTTGTAATAGCTGCTTTAAAGGCTTTGTCTGGTAATTTCAACATCTGCTTAATATTGGGATTGGCATCTGATGATTTTCTTAGCCCTTAGCATTGGTTAGTTTTTCCTGTTGTGTGTGTGTGTGTGTGAGTGTGTTTGTATATAAAGTCGTTTTGAATTGTATCCTGGATATTTTGAATATTGTTTTGTGAGACTCTTGATTCTGTTAAAATCTTCTGGTAAATATTGATTTTTGTTTTGTTTTAACAGGCAATCAACCTAGTTAGGCTGAGACTGTGAGTTTTATTTCACTTCTGTGGCTGGTGGTTCTAATGTCAGTTTAGTTTTCAAAGCCTTTGCTGTGCTGCTGTTTGCATCTGCCTGCACATGTACCATCTAGGGCTTAGTCTGGGATTTAGTCTATGGTTTATCTCACATTCCGGTCCCTAAAGCTTTTGCTATGCTTTTCTGGCTCTATTACATCCACGCGCAGCCCAGGAGCAAGTCTTAGACTGGTGCAAGTTCATGCACAGAAAACAAGGGAGCCCCTTCTTCCGCCTCTCCTCTCTAGATTTTCCTTGACACTAGTTCCCTGAAGTCATTTTTCCAGTCTGTCTGGATAGAAAGACAAATTTCTTTCTGCATGTTAGGCCCTTTGACTGTTGCATGATTCCATGAGACTGGGGCTACCTTTAGGGCAAAATGGTGGGGAAAAAGAGAGAGAAAAAAAATCAGAGATTCTCTCTACACTCTCCAAACAAAATGGGCCCTTTTATCAGCCCCTTAACAGTGAGGAGGATCTTCTATTGGGGTTCTAGGTACCTGTGGTGCTGCCACAATAGCAGGACAGTTCTGCTATGAGGGGCTGCCCTCAAAACATGGCTAGGAGAGAAAAGAAAAAAAAGGTGGGAGGGGAAAACCTACCTCATACTCCAACATGCCGGCTTCACTTTCCCAGTCCTGTGGCTGGGAATAGAGGTTTGCCTAGGAGTTTTTCTCTCCATGCCCACGTTTGGCAATTGGACCTGTCCTTGAATCAAAGCTGAGAGACAGAAAAGAAAAGAAAACAAACAAAAATATCCTGCAAATACCATTCCTGAAATATAAAGTTATTCAAGTTTTTACTGTAGTTTATAACGTCCTTCTTATTTAGTTATCAGAATCCTCAGGTCATTTCACTCTGGTTTCTGTTCAAAGATTTTAGTCATAAGCAGACTGTAGTTGATTTTCTTCCATCTTGTCAACACTGGGAATTTCTATTTTTTAAAAATTTATATGTTGTGGTTAGGAATTGCTTTGAAAAGATTTCATGTAATTTTGCTTTTAAGTCTGTAAAGTACCTATATGGTTCCCAAGTGTGTATATGGCCCCCAAGTAAAAACTGCAGAACAGAATTGGATGGGTTGAATCGTGTCCTCCCAAATTCATATGTTGAAGCCCTAACCCCCAGTACCTCAGAATGTGACCGTCATTGGAGATAGGACCTTTAAAACCCATTAGATTAAATGATTAGATTAAATTGAGGCCGTTGGGGTGGGTCCCCATCCACTCTGATTGGTGTCCTCATGCAGACAGGAAATTTGTACACACAGAACCCCTAGGGCCATGTAGACACAGAGAGAAGACCGAGGCAGCAAGGGGGCGGCCACGTGCAAGCCAAGGAGAGAGGCTTCGGGAGAAACCAAACCTGCTGACACTGTGATCTTGAACTTCTGGCTTCCAGAACTGTGGGACAATTAAATTTCTGTTGTTTAGAGCCCCTAGTCTGTGGCACTCTGTCACGGCAGCCCTAACAAACTAATACAAGAAAGATTGAGCTCTATTTTCCCTTCCTGACCATTTTCCATTGGTTTAGTGTTCACTATTTACCTCTCTATGGGCCGTAATCTTCCACAATGTTCCTCTTTTCTTGACTTGTGACAACCCCTTAAGTTGGAATTTTTCTGTCTGTGTTTTATAGATAAAGAAATTATGACAGCTGGTAAGCAGGAGAGCTGATGCTACAGCCTGTGTCTCCCTAAAATTCATGCGCTGAAATTCTAACCCCCAAGGTGATTTATTAGGAGGTGGGGCCTTTGGCAGGTCATTAGGTCATGAGGGCAGAGCCCTTGTCAGTGGGATCAGTGCCTGTACCCAGGAGGCCCCAGAAAGCTTTCTGACCCTTCCACCCTATGAGGACACAGAGGGAAGGCACCGTCTAGGTACCAGAAATTGAGCCCTCCCCAGTCACTGAATGTGTTGGCTCCTTAGTCTTGGTCTTCCCAGACTCCAGCACTGTGAGAAATAAGTTTCCCTTGTTAATAAGTCATCCAGTCTACAGTATTCTGTCACAGCAGCCCGAACAGACCAAGACAGCTCTCCTCCGACACTCGGCTGCATAGCCCGGATGCTTCCTGCTGCATTACGCTGCTAAGTTGAACCCCAGCACAAACCCGGGAAAGAGGGTAAATGCACGGGCACAAGATCCCCTAGGTTCTCATTGAACTGCAGCTCAAAAGCCGAAGAGTAATGAAAAAATGTCATTTTAATTCACCATTTTTTTTCTTTAACTATTGTTCATGCAGTCAGGGCGGTACAGATCCATTTCTGAAAAATTTTGACAAACTCCAAGCACCATTCAGAAACATGAAGGGCTCTCGGTAGGACCTTGTTACTCGAACGTTAATACAAAGCCATTTTGTTCACGACAATACGACTTGATTTTGTATGGCGCCCCATTCAAGTAGGGACCCCAGCGGAAATTCACGCATCCTGTTTTTAATCATATTTGAGTGATTTAATTTTAAACACACAGCTACTCTTGCCTAATGCAACCTGCATTTGAAGAAAGGCTCCTTCTTGACAACTGAGTGAGAGGATGACAAGGTTTTTATTCTGACTCTGACTCAATAGGCCACATTTTGCCTCTGATGAGGGTAGATAAATACTACCTGGGAGGGTGACCGATGGGTGGTGTGCGATTTTCCATTTTTCCCCCCTGTATGAAGTGCTTATGTGCTAAAATTATAGTATTGAATAACAACAAAAACTACCCCAAAAGCCTTATTTTTTTTTCCCTTTCCTTAAAAATAAAAATTCTGTTTACCCAGCTAAGATAGAAAGGCAGCTTGGTAAAGTGGCACCCACGGGGCCTTGAGATGCTTGGTTTTTCACTCCAGGCTCTGCCAACCAACTGACTGGCTTTGTGACCTGGTCAAGGCCCTTCCCTTCCAGTGTATTTGGTTTCCGCACCCTGGAGAAGCAGAAAGTCCACCTTCGAAGCATACACTCTCTGTTCTATTTATTAACGCAGATTTCTGCTACACTCCTTCTTAGGCTTGGTCTTTGAGTACTTAAGAGACGTCACCGATCCATATCCTAAGTGGTTTGGAAAATACTCCAGGAGAAGCTCCTGTTTGAACCGCACTTTATTGAGTTACATGTGATGTTCAGGGCAGGGGGAGGCCGTGCAACCGGATGGAAGGACAGGATTAACGCATAGCATTGACATTGATACCAGGAATCAAGAAGAGAGTTTCCTTACCCCAATAATCTGGTTTCATATCCAGGTGACCAACAACAACAACAACAAAATCAATGAATAACAGTGAACCAGCCTCTTCACAGGCAGAATCTCTGTTAAATTGGAGTATGAACCATATGGATAGGAAGCAGCAGAGATCGCATTTGACCTTAGTTGGTCTGGCTCTAACATAAGCCTGCTTAGGCACAATGTTCCTCCTCCTGGGGACCTAAGGCAGAACCTCTCTGCCTCAGATCTACTTCCTTGGCATCCTTAGTACCACTGGGTCCACGCAGTGGCTCTGTGACATAGGATGGGAGAAGCAGAGGCCTCCTTCTGAATGCTACATCCCAAAACACTCATGGCAACTATCCCCGTAGGTGGGCAGTGGGTGTGCACAGATTGTCTGTAGTCTGGTTCACCTAATTCAGAGAACAAGGACAACTGCTTTTCTTTGTCCCACAGGGAATCTAGAACTCCTGTTTGACTATGTAGTTGGGCTTCTACTTCCCTACAATCCTAATTCTTTCCATTTCAGAATTCTATTGTCTTGGAGCAGGACACCAGATGACATGTCCCATGCACCTGTTTCTTTGAGTAAAGTTGCTCATCAGTTGCCTTAATTAACAGATAAACAAGAGAGGATGATTTGGCTCTCGTTTGCACAGGCTTTGACCTGTCTGTATGGTCTTTGGCTCCATCTCTATCCTGGCTCATTTAGCTCTGGCTGCTTTTAGCCCAATACCAATATTCCAATCCAGGCTTAGCTTCTCAGAGCACAACCCCACCACCGATCCACTTTTCTCTGCCTCTGATCCCTGGAGATACTGTTTTCTTAGTTAACACTCCTCTTCTATCTATCTACTAAACTTCCAAGAATTGGCCTTAAATCCTTGATGGGGAAAATTGAGAATGTTGAGCTTACAGACTACCTTTCAGGAACTGTGTGGGTTTTTTCCCAACACCAACCAGGGGTCCAGCAATTTAATTCAGTTCTAATGCTAACTACCTAGAGTTTGCACAGACCCCACAGGTGAAGGGCCCAATCCCACAAGGATGAGCCCAGAAGAATCCTAGTGCAGGTGGTGGCCCCAAGTGGCCCACACTTCTGCATAGTGAACTACAAATTTAAGGGCTCCCACGATGCCCTTGATAATTTTGCTAGAATGACCCACAGAATTCAGGACAGTCTTTTACTTATGGTTACTGCCTTATTATAAAAGGTATGGCTCAGAAAGAACTAAATGGAAGGGACACAGGGGACAAGGTATTGTGGAGCCCAGCACACTGCACTGCTGTGTTTGCTCACCCAGAAGCTCCTGGAACCTCATCCTTCAGGGGATTTTGTGGAGGTTGCAGTATGTGGGCATGACCAATTAACTCTTCTCCTTAGGAAGGGAGAAGGTGGGGTTAGAAGTTCTAACCCTTTAATTGTGGCTTGGTCTTTTGGCCACCAGCCTTGAACTTGAAGCTATCTAGTGCTTCCCGCACCTCCAGAGTCATCTCCTTGGCTTACAAAAGATGTTCTTATCACTCAGGAGATCCCAAGGGTTTTAAGGGCTCTGTATTAAAAACCAGGGACAAATACAACATTTTTTATTATAACACAGAAATATAATAAAAAAATTGAACTCATGTTAAATTCAAGCTAATCAAGCTTTCCAAGAAAGATCTCTGTAATAGGGCAGGGGAGAAACACTCTCCAATTTTCAGGACCCTGAGTCTGCAAGAACCGACAAGGAGCTCGGATGAAGGTCAGGTAGGTACAGAGGACCCACGACTTACAATGATGTTTGGGCCGAGGGAAGTTCCCCTTTGCCCTCAGAAGTTTGCTGAAAAATCAACTCAAAATAAGGCAGATTAATAAAAGAAAAGGTTTTATAAATTTATTGCTACTGTGAGCATAGGGAGAATCACAGAGCTATTGCCCAATATCCCAGTGGGGTACAGGTATTTGTGTACTCTACTTATTAGAGGAGAGGGAGGTGGGGAAGTGTGGATGGTTTTAGGGGGATAATAAATAATTTGTAATGAAATTCAAGGGCTTGAAGAACATAAAATAGTCTGGGACAAAGCCTGTTGGACTCACAGAGCAGACAATGGTTTGCAAGAAAGTCTGTCCAGGTCTATTGACTGACTTTAGTCTTCCTTCCTGTGCTATGGGCTCAGTTGATGAAAACTCAAGGAAGGGACCAGAGGTAATTGTTTTGTTTTATTTTGTTTTGTTTTGTGGTAGGTCAGATATAGAAACCTCAGCCTGTGCTTTGGGAGAGGTAGAGATTTGAAAGACAGGAAGGTGGGTAGAAAAAACAATTATTCTCCTTGGTGGGTCTGTCGGGTCTTAATGTAGATAGAGGAAAAGTCTCTTCTAGCATCTGTTAATCTCTAAGGGCCTTTAATTCAAAATACTCACTATGGCAGGCAGCCATATTTTGGGGTGACGTTCTCTGTGCTTCTTCAATGGTATGATTTACGATTTTTATTTTTGACTTTATGAGGGTGAGAAAGTGATCTGTATTCAGTAGACACTACTTTGAGTACCCATATAACCATTATGTTTTCCACTTTCAATGCAGTAGTCAACAAATTACATGAGCTACTCAACACTGTATCATAAGATAGGCTTTGTGTTAGATAATTTTGCCCAACAGTAGGCTAATGTGAATGTTCTGAGCACATTTAAGGTAGGCTAGGATAAGCTATGATGTTCAGTAGGTGAGGTGCATTAAATTCATTTTGACGTGCCATATTTTGAATTTTTAATGGGTTTATGATGACCTAATCCCGTTGTAAGTCAAGAAGCATCTGTAGTGTTGGAAACAGAGAGGCTGCCAGTCACCAGGACTTCCTGAGTGCCCATGAAAGCTGTGTGTTTACACCTGGAACAAGTTAGAGCACCTGTCCCCCAGCCGCGAGGTTCTGGTGCAGAAGATATGTCATAGTGACGCTGGATGTTCAGGTTGCCCCGGGACCCTCCTTCCAGCAGCAGTGCAAGGTGTCTCCACAGGAAAGGGCGGGGTGAGAGGAACAAGAGCAGGAGCTGAGGAAGGAAGTGCTCGATTCACTCACAGGACAAGCGTTCCCATTCTGAGGGACTCGGAATTCCAGGACACGGCTTTCAGTTCCCTCTTCCAGAGAGGCCAAGCAAACCTCAGGGTGGCCATGTGAGTGTGACTTCCCCTGAGGAAAATTGCCAGCCTCAGAGCCACCACTGAGGAGAGGAGGGAGCCTTCTCCACCATCTCCCCTCATCTCCTCTCTCCCCGTTCTCACTTTATCGCAACCACACTGGCTGTTCGCACATTACTGTAACCACATTGGCCTACAGGATGTTTCTCCAACAAACCGAGCACATTCCAGACTCAGGACATTTGTACCAGACGTTCTCTTTGCATGGGATGCTCTGATTCCAGTATTCGAGTAGTGGTTCCACATGGCATCGAGATCCTGACTGGTGCTCAGCAGCGCTCCCTGCCCACCAAATATCATGTACGCCCTCCCCCCACACAAAGTATCACCTCTACCCTCCCACCCTGGGCTTCACTGTTCTTATTACAACCTGACTTATGTCTGTTTGTCCCCACCTTCCTCATTTCAAAGTAAGGTTTACGTGGAAAGCCATGTCGTTATTTAGCTTAGGACCTGAATTTGGAGCAATATCTAGTGGGGGGTAAGTGCGCAACTCTCTGATGGATGACAGTTGTCTGGGTGAATGTCAAAGGGTTGTGTCCTGTGCTGTGTGACCCAGGAACTCTGGGCAAAGGTGACTGGACTCAAGAAGGAACAGCGGCTTGCAGCCAGCCATTCTCTAGAGTGACTGGTGGCCTAAGAGCTTTGCTTGCCTGGGATCATGTACCCATCAGATCTTTTCAATTTTGGGTTAGGGTGGGAGAGGCTGAGACAGAGGCAGTTGGTATAGGAAGTATTTACAGGAAGGAAATGGCCAGGTCCCGTCCGGGTATAGGTTTACACTGAAGGCAGGAAGAGAATGCTCAGTGTTGGGGAAGCTTTGGATCCTGAGGCCTGACTGTATCATGGTTCCTCCTTTTTCCCACTATTTTTGAAATGCTCTAGAGGCTGGACAAGTGGATGAGAATCCAGTTTCCTTTTGTGCATGTGCATCCTAACACTAAACCCTCCAGGCCTTCAGAGAGTTGAGAGAGTCTCTTGTTTCTTAGAAGCCAAGAAATCCTAACAACCTCTTCATGCTTCCTGTCAGTTTCCAGGCCTGGCAATGCCAAGATGTGTTCAGGTTACAGAGCAGAAGAGGAATGAGTGAACAAAGAAAAGGGTAAGGCAGAGTAAAGTAGAGGAAGGAGATTAATGAACATCTTTTGAGGATTTAGCATGTACCATTCATCGTGTGGGTGTTAATTATCGTATTTGATTTTTACCTTTCTATGGTTAGGATATCTTTAGGAAAAAAAAAAAACAACCCTCCAAACTGGCTTAAAGAATAAGAAAAATTATCTCATGTGACAGGAAGGCCAGGTCTACAGTGGGCATAGAACATGATCGTGGATGAAGCTCCATCCATCTCCTTTTATTTTGCCTCCTTTAGGTGTGCGGGCCTCATCCTCAGGGTGGCTTTCCATGTAGTCACATGATGGATTCTAGAAGCTCCGAGGCAGCACAATTCCAGTGCAGCAGAGTGAGGAGGTTTCTCCTCTGAGGTGCAGCCAACCTGCAACTGGCCCCAAGCTCTGACGGTTGCAGACTTGGCTTCCTGGACACCTCGCTCTGTGGAGGGATGGGATGGCCATTACGGGCTTCCACCATTCAAGTCTCACTCTTTGATCTGGGGTCTTGTCCGGCCCTCCAAGTCACAGGAGTTGCACAAGGGAGATTTGGACAATTGAATCCAAGATAAATTCTTCCAGGAGGAAGCAAGCGAGGAACGGGTATATCATTACCATTTCACAGATGAGAAAACCGATATTCAGTGAGGTTAAATATTCTGTTCGCACCATACAAATTGACCACGCAACAAAGTGCCATGTTGAAGTTTGTACCCGGTCTATTCCAAAGCCTGTATTTATCATACAAGGGATGGAGGAAGGAAGTAGAAGAAAAAAGAAAGGGGCTGGAATAAAAGAGGGAAAAATAGGAAAGAAACGACAAGCAAGAAGTAAGGAAATCACAAGCTGCTTTCCCCACCGGCCTAACACGCTAGGGCCAAGTTAAGAACCGACTGTCACCATGTGGTTTTCCAGTTCATTACTCCTTGGCATCAGCAAATTCTCATTTACGAGAGGAAAACAACGACTTTAAAAGGCTCATAAAGATGCTTGGACATCAACAGAGTCTTCCCCAAACATAATTTCATTACATCTGAAGAAAAGTGAATCTGCTTCTTGCAGAGACAATCTTTGCTTCCAGATATATTAATTTGCTAATGAACAGAGAACAAGTGTCTTGCGGTTGGCTGAACCCCAGATATTAGAGGAAGAAAATAGCCGAAGTCATTTAACTAAAGTCAAATGTAACAGAGTTTCCGTGCCTGACTTTTGAAGAAGCTTCCAGATTTCTGATTTCATTCTGAAGTTAGACCACTTCAGAATTACCTGAGAATAGTCATATTTTAAGAGAGAGGAAAATTGTCATCTTTTCCATGGGACAACCTTGCCTGTTCCTTTATGCTGTGATATTATCATTCCCTGAGGGTCATAGGCCAGGGTTAAGTATAGGCTAGGACTGGGACTGGGGGAAGCTTCCAGGCCACAGTACCAGGCCATATAGGAGGTGTTTGCTCTCTTCGGCACTTTTGCCACACGAGGAACAGCAATTTCCTTCCTCTGGGCGAGGGGAGGGGGGAGAGTGGCCTTCAAGGGGCCACCTTGGAAGTAGGAATCCGGCCCTTGTCAGACCCCAAACCTACATGCTCCTTGATCTAAGATTTCTCAGTCTCCAGAACTGTGAGAAAAAAATTTCTGTTCTTTATAAATTACCCAATCTCATATATTCTGTTATAGCTGCACAAAATGGACTAAGACAAGCAGATTAAAAGAATGAATAAAGCAAAATATAAGATGTAGAAAAATAAGATTTAAGATGTATGTGTCGTGTGGCACGTAGCAAATAATAACAATGAATTATTGCAGAGCTAATGATGAATGCAATTGTAATAACTATAAAACCTGCATAAATAAAGGTACCTAAAAATTTCCCTGAGAGTGTCAGGTTATCTTAGGCTTCCACAGGTGTCTGGCATGGTGAAATGTTATCATGGGGGTAAACCTGAGCCTATATTCTCCACAGTTCCATCTAGTCGTTTGTAAAGTTAGTGCTGTACCTACATCATAGTAGTTGGGTACCTACACTGAGTATTCCGTAAGCAGCACTGCCCAGAAGAAACTTGACTGGAAAATAAGAGAAGTTCTTTCCCCATGTAAATTATCCTGGGATTGTCCTAAAGAGCCTGATGCTTAAATTGCTCTTCTTACCTCATTTCGTTGCCCAGAGAGTTGGACTCACTCAGAGTGAAAAGTAGAATCAGAACATAGGTGAACATTCATGGTGAAGATCACCCCTTCCCAAGACCCTCATCATCATCCTTCTTGTTTTTTTTACTTAAATTAATGAATTATTTTTCTCCAAAAAGGGAAATATCGATTTACAATTCACATTAGTTACCTTATACTTGTACTCACAGTTCCACCTTCGGTGTATAGGGCAGACATTATTAATATTTTACAAAATATATTTTCCACTGAATCCTAAAGAAGCCTCAAGATTGTTTATAAACAGAGTTTCACATAAACTACTGACAATGAGCATTTGCAAATCAGGATGACATAAATTTCCCATTTATGTTTTAGTACCTTCTACGTGGGTCTGAAAAATGGGAACATTTACATTGTTGTTATGGTTGAGTCTTAGGAATCCCAGAAATATCTGGTAATAATAAAAGATAAATGGAATGATTACAGGCTTTGGAATTAGACAATTATTTGAATTCTGTTTATCTCATATCTAAACTTTATAGCTTTGGGTAAGTCAAGGTAACTTTCTCATATGGTCATAAGAAACATGTCACCTACCGGAGGAGGTAATTGTCTTAAGTACTGTTGTTTACTGAGCCTTTGGCACAAGGTATGGCCTGAATAAATGTCAGTTCCAATCTACTTTAAACTCTTCTTCTGTCTTGTCTGTGGCCAGGTTTGTGCTCCTGAGAAACAGTTAAGTGAAAATTTCTAAATTTAAAGAACCACGGCCACACAAAACTGTCTGTTGGTATCAATATTTTGGAGGGAGTTCCCATTCTTGTCATCTCAGAATAACTTGTATTAGACTTACCCTAACAGTAATCACAATTGCAATTCTTAAAAAACTGTATTTTAAAAAATGGAAGGGATTGAAGAGCAAGCAAAAGAAGGCAGATATGATTTTTGAAATAAGAGAGGTACATTAGGCAAGTTCCACATTTAGCCAGCTTTTCCTGTGAAGGACTCCCCAGTTGCTAAAGACATGGGGGGAGGCACCTCCAACACAAAGGAGCAGGCTTATTGAGCAGAAGAGGGAGAAGTGTGAATTCAAGGCTGGAAATGACGGGATACAGATAGAATGGAGGCAGCCACATGCGGGGAAGCCCCAAAGTCTGCGTACCCAGTATTTCTAAATCTTTGGCTGATACCTAAACTTCACGAATATAGGAAAGACAAAAAGGAACTGCCAAGAAGCCCAGCAGCAACCAGTAATTGAGGGCTAAAGAACTGTGTTAGCAGTTGCCCATCCCTGGGAAGATACAATTTGGAGTTGAAGTCCCATAAAATTAGAGGGATTTGGTAAAAATTTTGGGCTTCTTATCAAAAACACGAAAGTGCTACATAATAAGAGCAAGGACTAAATGGAAAAACAAAACAAACTGGTCCTAGAAAAGCATAAATCCAGGCTACCACAGGATTAAGGTGATCTTCTAGTAATTTTGGCCCCCACCAAGAAGCCCAGGAAATCATAAACAGATAGCATTATAGAGCCATCATAGCCAAACTAATGCAAACAATAAATAAAGAGAAAATCTTACAAGTAGCCAGAGAAAAATATATACTATATGCAGTGGAATAAACATAATCATTATGGCAGAAACTTTTCATTAAATATGGTGGAGGTCAGGAGTCAATGGAATGACATCTTTAAAATGCTGGAAAAACAGTTGTCAACT